>JAATLQ010019453.1:0-31480 GCA_013421005.1 Heliconius erato x Heliconius himera
TTTTTTTTTTTTTTTTTTTTTTTTTTTTTTTTTTTTTTTTTTTTTTTTTTTTTTTTTTTTTTTTTTTTTTTTTTTTTTTTTTTTTTTTTTTTTTTTTTAGTTCCGACGCATCGACTCGCGGGGTCTGGCACACTGGCATTCGTTGGTTCCATACTACTCTTTATCAACATTTTAAACTGTTCCTGTCTCACTGTGATTTTCTTAATCACAATTAGCTGTATGTATATTAAAAATATAAACGATTACTTATAACTTGGTTTCCCATTATCCATTTCTTTAATAATAACGTTTTACATTTTCCACGATGCCAATTTTTATTTTTATTTATATACTAAGGACTAGATCGCGGCTTCGCCCACTTAAACTTTTAACTAGAAATTTTTACATTGATCAGACTATGATTACAAGAATTGTGGAATATAAATAAAATATACTATACCTACACTTATATTTTTTTAGCTTCTTGCTGTGTCTCCTCATATAGAATAGGCGGAAGGAACCTAGTAAAGAGACACTGTTCCCGATTTTCCGTCCAATTTTCGAGACTTTCGTGTCTTGTTACCAGAGCGAGGAAATGCAAATAATTCATACCCCAAAAGGTAATCGAACCTACAACCATTACGTTTCGAATGAGATATAGTACTGCTCCGCAACGATATACATATATTTATTCTTATTTTACATACATATTTTATAGCACTATAAAGTATAATATTTAGTTTACTTGAATGACATGCAATATATAGCAATACTTATTTGGACAATTACAAAATAATAAACTCAACGATTAACCTGAGCTCTGTCAAGCCGAATTTTATGCGTTTACTCTTAGACTGTATCGATAATTTTTTAATTTTTATATTGTATGTATGTATATCATAATGTATATTGTACAAGTCCGATTATAATCTTACAGAGAGGTCACGGTGTTGGCCTTAAATTAATGTAAATATAATATTTAACTACAGCCTAAGGTAAAATTTATTGCCTTTTTTAGCTTTAATCTTTTTGCATACATCGCCGACGCCCTCCCTTCGAGGACTTCATGGCACTCTTTTCTCCGCTTTACTTCCGAGTTCAGGCATAGTGTCTTTAATATAATAATACATAAATAAATATTATAAAGAATATTTTCGAATTTGGTCACCCCCCTTAGAGCAAGTGCGGATAATTATAAACATCAAGGCAAAAAGCCGTTAATTCGCCAATGATTTTCATCATACATTATTTTGTTAGCTTAAGTCTTTTTCAGCCTTAGTCCTTTCTCTTCTTTATTTATTATGCTTATTTGGTTTCTAATTTATCTAATAACCTATAAGAATAAAAATTGGACGGTTCCCAAGAGATGCGGGTTTGAATCCCGCTATGTTCTAATGAAAAAAAAATATCTAAATGCTTATCATTTTTTTTTATTTAACTGGCCTTTTTAGAATACTTTATTCTAGTAAAGTATAAAAAGAGCCTTTCAATGACTTCCCACTTTAATATTATATTAAGAATTACTAAGAACACAGATGACACATTGTTTTGATTCGCAACGACCTAGATCTTGAACGGTGGCCTTGACGCGTATCGAAATGAATACTAAATAAAGGTACTCTAAGGAATATCCTTGTAAACCTAGTAGTGACTAAAATTTATGTTAGCAAAAATACATGTGAATTTAAAAGATAAGATAAGATTTTTTATATTTTTTATAGCGTCTTGTTTCTCACATATAGCAGAGAGAATCTCGTGTTAAGACATCCGTTCCCCATACACCGCCCAATTTTCGAGACATTATGTGCTGAGTAGCGTAATTCAGTTCCACTTTGTCTTATTGCCAGAGGGACAAGGAAGGAAATGAAAATAATTTGTTCCCCCTAGTTGAGGAATCGAACCCAAAACCGTAGAGTTAACGGTGAGTTTAAGCGTCGCTACGCCATTACCGATTAAGAAAAACAATAAGAGTAAACAATAGTCTCTTTAAACAAAAAAAATCGTTTAAATTATCTTCTCGATATTTTGGCCTTCCCACCGAGGACATCTAAAAGAAAGACTGGAACACGTGCTTTCAATTAATACAGATAAATAAAATTAAAAAAAATTGATAACATAATTTGTTATACATACATCATACTGACTGAGGATATGTCTTCCATGTTTTATTCACAAAGTTATATTTACTGGGAAACAAAAGGAAATCATAGTAAAAAAAATAATTAAAATAAATTTAAAAAACCAAACAATATAAAGAGAGAGAAATAGGAACCAGTGTTGTTAATTAACTTTATTTTTTATATTTCTTACCTTCTTATACGTGTTAAAGAATATAGTAGGTATAGATAGATATAAGTAAAAATATAGTATAGTATAGATATGATTCTTTATCTTATCGACTCTTTGTTAAAACCCACATTAAATAGTTATAGAAATTAGCTGTAAACGTGCACCAAAGAAAATACTTGTAAATTTGTCGTCATAAAGGATAATATAATTAATAAGGTATTTAAGATTAAAATAAAAATATATTAAAAGAAATAAAATTAAATAAAAAAAATATGCCCCGGGTGAGGATCGAACTCACGACCTTAAGATTATGAGACTTACGCGCTGCCTACTGCGCTACCGAGGCGGATGACGAAATTGTCGTATTAGATGTATGGTTTCGAAGCATTTATTGCACAACTTCATCCTTTTTTTTAAGAAATATGATATACATTTTTTTAGCTTAATAACTAATGAAATATTTTTGTACCTTTTGGGTGCTCGTTGTAAAAACGCCAATAAAAAAAATATTGTGGGTTCGATTCCCCCTCCATAAAATTAATTATATTTGCTTCGTTCTGGTAAGAAGACAAGCGCGGCGTTAAGTTCCATCAATTTTTTTTACTTTGTTCTTATTTATAATTTCTTTGTGTCAAAATGAAAGCGTTAACATTATCGTGGATACTTGTTAATGTACTCGTATATATTAATTGTTTGATTCTATCTTTTGTCAGGCTCTGCATAGTGCAATAAAGTCAAAATTAATTTAAGGATTAAATCAATTTCTCTTTTTTTGTTGACTTTACTTATATTCATATTTCCAGTTCGTAGTCTGAATTAGTAAGCAGAATAAATTACGAGATCAAAATGAGATTAGATTTTGCGACTAAATTACGGTACGAAACATAAAAATGCAAACAAAGTGAAAGCAAAAAATACACTTACTAAATTGTTATATAAGTGAAGTAAAATATTATTTATAAAACATAATTTATGAAAAAAAAAAACCACTAATATATTTTTTAACTTCACTCTGTATCCCTCACATAGCAGTTTAGGCATAGGGAATATGGGAACGCAGTGTTAAGACACTCCTCTCTCATTAGGAATCTTCCGTTCCCCACTCTCCGCCGATATCTGTGTGGAGTGGCGTTACTCAACGCCGCGCCTTGCCTTGTCGCATGTATATATATGCTCCTGCGCCAGCATAAGAAATATGAACGTATATTTATTTACGTTTCGTCACTCGATTCGTTTACTACAGTCGCTAACTAGTATCGAGACTTAATATACAAGAGTAGGGGTAATCTAAAAATACACTACAATGTTACTTATGACCTTGGTTACTAAACGACGACGTGTAAATGTTTTTTTTATTTTATTAAAAATGACGATCTTCCAAGTATATTTATTACTTTAATGATCATGCATGATCATTTATATTTTATATTTTATTTATTTGTATTATTGTTCTTTTTGTTGATTTGTATTATTGTTCTTTACTAAATTCAAGACATTGTCTATGTTGAGTGGAGAAGTATCTTAAAACTTACAAGAGCTTTGCTTGCTTTAATATATTCTGATAATAGCGTAAAGCTAAAACAAATTTACCTATTAAATACGAGTTTAATTATAACAGTGCAATATGCTATGATTGATCGAAGCCTGCCGTGGCGCATGGGCACACGCATAAAGGTAAGTGACTATAAAGACATGTTTATTTAAATTTATATTTTCACTTCTTCGCTCTGGTGTCGAGGCGGGGCGTTAAGTCCCGCCTGAGTGTGTCTTAACACTAGGTTCCCTCTGCCTACCCTGCAGTGTGCGGAATACAACGTGAAGCTGACCTAATTTTTTTTAATATGCTACTATAGAATGTAGTTTTATAATCATAAAATCTCTTAAATTAAATAATAATATATTTCTTGTATGTTACTAAATTTAAAAATGACAACTGAGATTGCAAGATGACATATTGTCTTATTTGCCTTTTATCGTTATCGGCAAGATAAAGCGAGAAAAGCGTACAGTGAAATATTACATGCTATAAATTATGCATTAATAACAATATTTTATTATGTATATATCGATACTGTCGTGAGGCAGCGGCACATCGTCTGGCTGCACGCTACGGTTGTGGGTTCGTTTCCCATTTGGTGTAATAATTAGACAAAGAGCGGCGCTGGGTTCTACCACTCAACACACAATGTCTTGTGAGACGGAGTGTTTTAACAATAAGTTCCCTCTGGTTCCTTCTCTTCTATATTCGATATAGCATAAAGAATGGTTCGACAGTTGAAGTACCGGACTGAATGTAATGCCTGCGAGTTTACATGCCGCTTGAGAAAAATAGATTTATTATATTAATCTACGGGTCTTAGTCACTTACATGTTATATGTTATAGTAGAAGAAACTGGTCATGTGCAAGTCGGACTCGTCCACTGAGAGTTCCGTACCAATTTCAGGATTCAACAACGTCAACGGGAAGTACCTAATAAAAGCTTACAAACTTAAGTTTGCAGGTGTATGCACTTTATTTTACGATTAATGGACGATAATAATAAGTTCTTTAATTTTCACGATTATTACACCTTTTAAAACTATTTTAACCGGATTAATCGCATATATTTAAGATTTTATATTTTGGAAACCCGACGTTTCGAACACTTTGCAGTAGTCCGTGATCACGGGTAGACTGAGCCCACTGAGGTGGCATTCGTCTGTCAGTTGACATAATTATTATATCAAACTACCGCCAACGATTTCTTAATTGCCTCGCGTACTGCCCTGGATTACTGCAGAATGAGCTAACTGTATTTTGCCCTCTGGTATGGTTGGGTTGAGACTTCAATGATCTTATGAGTGGGTCCCAGGTGGTAGAAAGTTTCCAGCCATCCTCTCTATTGAAATTAGGATGTTTTTGTATTTCAATAGCCTCGCGGACCATTCTAGGAATGTATCCATTTTTTCCTTATGATATAAGGTAAACTTTTTTTAGGAACTGATTTATTAATTCATTTTTTTAACTAAAAGTAACACTATCATTATCATTATTTTCAATGCAATACAACACAAACTCTTGATTTATTTTTTCATTATATTGAAACACTAAATATAATAAACACAATGTGCGACCGAGACAAAATGATCAGATTTCTCTTTCTAAGACTAATTTCACGGTGCTATTCGAAATCATTGTATTTTTTTATCATTTTACTGAGATTGCCTCATGACCTACATTTTTTTATTTATTTTGATGATCTGTGCTTGTAATTTTTTTTCTACTTATCAAAATTCTATTATAATTTGGTCTGTGGTATTTCCATTTCAATTATAAGTATGAAATTGAAACCATAAATATTAATAATTTATTAGGTACAATACCAGTGATTTGTAAACCCAGCGCTATCGTGAACATTGAGTTCAAATTTTACTAGAAGCTGTATATTTTTTAGGTAATTAAATTTACATATTGGCTCGATCTTGTTACATAAAAAGTGGCGTTCAGTTCTTCGGAAAACGGAATTATGTACGTATCGTAGGTTTCCTTTGGTTAAAGTGTAAATTTAATTTATAAACTGTACATAAACAGTTTAAAATCCCTTAAAATATAACATAATTATTAAAAGTAAGTTGCCTTAGCCTATTACAATTCTGTTTTTTGTTTGTTTGATTCGCAGTAGAATAATTCAAAAGACACGCAAACTATTACATTAGTAAATGTTTATTAACTAAATGAATATTATGTATCTGTGTTCATTGTCTAGCAATAACGTATAATTGGGAATCACTTCGTCAAATTAAAAGTAAGTTCGTTTAAATTGAAATACATGCTAAAAATATTCTTTATTTTAAAATAAAAAATAAATAAAGCTACTACCAGATCGGAAGGCAGTTTTGCTGAGAAGAGTTGTTAAGAAACTCATCAGTTGATGATTTCAATATTGAGGTACTATGTTACCGCTCGCAGCATCGTCCATTTGTACTACTACATTGTTATTAATTTACTAATCTGCATTACTTTCGTTTCCTAATAATAATATAATTTTTAAAAATTAATCTATACCTATATTAAATATTAAAGTTTCGGCCAATTCCATAAAACAATTATTTATAGTAATTCTGGCGAAAGCGTGCGACTGAAAACGCGAGAGAATGTTGATACGATTCCCACTGGAGGAAATATTGAATATTTTCATTTCTTTGCTCTGGTAACGAGGCAAAGCGCGGCGTTGAGTTCCACCACTCAACACGCCATGCCTTCAAAATTCGACGGAAAGTGGGAAATGGCAACGGAGTGTCTTAATACAAGGTTTCCTGCTTCCCTCTGCCTACTCTGCTAAGTACTGGATACAGCAAGAAGTTAAAAATATATATTATTAGGTAGTGGGTACATAAGAAGCGTATGAATAAATGCGTGGAAAAATAAATTTAAGTGATATATCACTGCCAGATAGTTCATAGACAAAAAATACAAATGTTATACAGATATATAAAAGAATTTCATAATAATTGTACTGAAGCAGTGTTATACAACAGTTTACATTCTTTTGCGAAGAACTGACTGACATTTGGTTCAAGTAAAATCCTATTAAAATAATTCGGGTCGCAAACTATGTGGGTTACGTCATAAATATGGCTTCCGAAGACGTACAGAATACAGAGTGTTATCGTAATATTGAATAAGGTTTATTTGCTATCAATATTTTGGCCAAATGTAAAAAATATATATGTGTGATAAGTTATGACCTATAAATATTTAAATAAACTTTTGTTTTAAATAAATGTGTTGATTTTGCAAAAAAAAAAAATTTTAGGATTATGTTTACATTTTATAGAATAGACATATTATAAGTATTTTTTTTAGTTTTCTAAGTTGCCGATACTTTTTCGAAAAAGCTTAAGAAAACGTACGTAGAGAGTTCATATTACGAACATGACATGAAACCATTACTTCCCAATATACTTGTAATTTTTTTTTACATTTATTTAAATAATGATTTAAATGAATGTATATAGGTATATTTAAACTTTTTTACTCTATTGTCATCAACTTTTAAGAGAAAAACAACTGCTGTCAAAAAGAGAGATTTTGTAAATTGTGAAGCGAAATTAAATGAATATATTTGGATTTTTTAAACGTCGGATTCCAACGACGCCCTTTGTCTCGATGAACTGTAAACGATAACAAAATATTTCATTTCCCAAAAGCGGAATCGAAACGTGGTGTTTACGTGGTATCACACGCTATGTCGCGCAAAGACTCCCTGAATAATTTTGTAATAAACTGAAAATATATATTTATTATTAATGATACTTAAATATAACATTACATAAATTAATTTATCTCCTGACCTGAACCTGTGTCAATAATTAATAATTAACTTACACATTGAGGTCAATCGTGGTGCCCCTTTGGCACAAAGTGAGACTGTAAACGCGACTGGTTTTTGAGTTCGATTCTCACTCGGGGAAATGAAATATTTGTTTTAATTTATATTTCTATTTCTTTGCTCTGGTTTCAAACAAAGCGCGGCGTTGAGTTCCGCCATTCAACACGCAATGCTTCCAGTATTCGATGGTAAGTGGGGAACAGAGTGTTAGGTTCAACACTAGGTTCCCTCTGCCTATCATGCTGTGTGCGGGATATAGCGTGAAGCTGATTTAATTTTAATTTACACATTATCATTGCATGTTTGATGTGCTTTCAAAGCAATTGTGCGTGATATATCATAATAATTATGTAACTAGGTTTATTGTATTATGGAATAATACGTTACATAATAAACAATAAGTAAGCAATATTTGAAATATTATATCTGATTATATTGTACTAGCGGCCTAAACGCGGCTTCGCCTGCTTAAACTTATTATAGTTAAATTATACCAAATTTTTACATTGTGGCTGATGCTGGCTATTCTGATATATACTTTTTTTTAAATAAAGTTTCATTAAAATCGTTTGAGTAGCTTTTGCTTGAAATCAAATCAAATGTCCACCATCCCAAATTTTCACATTTATAACGTAAGAATAAAAAAAATAATATGATATTGTAATAAGTATACCGCAGCCTTTAAATAAAAATACATAGGTAAATGAAAAAAATGCTGTTTATAAGAATTTGATGTGATCCTGGTTGTCGACATGCAACCACCACCAACCATTGTACCAAGTTCGTTCTATCTACCCAAAAAATGCGGATGTTTTTATTATTTCGTATTTAGAAACACTAAGAGATCATCTCGAAACACGATGGTTGTGGCTTCAATTTCCACTCGAGGGCATAATTATAAATAAATAATTTTCTTTTCCCTAATTTGGTACACTCAACACACAGTATCTCTCAAATTCGGAGGTATGTGGAGAACAGAGTGTCTTAACTAGGTTTCCACTGCCTACCTGCGGCATAAAAACAATTTGGAACTTCATAAAATTGACTAAGTTGAACTTATTTCGAGACCTTGTACACATGATATTTTATTTGTCTTTTCATATGTAGGTTACAACTTTAATAGTTTCACTGGTTTCTTAATAATTGTTCATTGACATTTTATTCGAAACAAAAGATCAAGATCGAACTGACATGGAAACGGAAACTGTGAAACAAAAAAAGAATAATATTAACATTTTTTATCTTTTTCCAGATAAAAATACAACAAATATATTTGAGTAAGTGAGGACGTCACGTGGAGATGAGAATGAAGAAGAGGTTTATGGAGTAAGAGTGGCAGCGGGAGACCTTCGACTTTGCAGAACTATTGAATAGTTTTAGGGATATTGAATAAAAAAATATGAGGATATCCCGATTATGTATGAAGAGTAAACGACAGTAGTCGAGGTGGTTTAGCGCTCCGTTCTCTTTAGCTATCCTACAATATAAAACAAAAGAAGCAACCACCAGCAAAGAATATTTACATTTTTTGTTTATTTCCACTTAATTATTAAAAAAGCTATACAGGCAAATATTTTAACATTTCAAGCAAACAGCAATATTACGTAAAGAACGAAATATTTTGATGACCAAAATGTAGTTGTGTAATCTAATCACAATCCGGTAAGTATAAGCTCATTAACGGCATCACTCAATATGAGGTGACTACACGATAATCTTATTAGTTGAGGGTGCAATATTTTTGTTCGTTTTTAAAGAAACATATATAGGTTTTTTTCAATTATTTTTAATTAGAATTTCTTAAATGCTAGTTACTTATATACTTCGAGGCCAGTCGTGGTGCTGGGGACGAGACATGATTCTAAACGCGACAGGTTGTGGGTTCGATTTGTATCGAGGATATGAAATATTTAATATTTTCATTTCTTCGCTCTGGTGTCGAGGCAAAACGCGGCATTGTGTTTCGCCACTCAACAAAATACCTCCAAAATTCGGCGGAAAACGGAAAATGGAAGTGTCTTAATGGGAATGGAGTGTCTTAAACTAGGTTCCCATAATGACATAATGGCCTCTTGTTTTTTTTAGTTCTGACAGTGAACATAAAAAAAAACGGTAAATTGTTCCTAACTATTTTTTTTTTAACATTAAATAATCATACTTTACTAGTGCATCTGGAAAGGATGAAAATGTCTAGAATCTAGACTAAGAAGGTATTAACATAGTTCTCAAAGTAAATATGTAAACGTAGGTATTCTTCAATTACCGTAGCATTTATGTTCTTCCAATTAAACATACAATAATGGATTTCTAAGGCTTTTTAACGGATAACTACCCCATTTAGAAATTAAATTTTATAAAGTATCTACAATTTTTTTTAGCTTCACGCTATATCCCGCACATTGCAGGGTAGACAGAGGGAACAAGGGGAACGTAGTGTTAAGAAGTGTTTTAAACACTTACGTTCCCGCTCGCCGAATTCTCGAAGCGTTGCGTGTTAAGTGGCGGAGTGGAGCAAAACAGAGATGGCGAGAGGAGCTAAGCCATTATAGGTCTGACTGATGTACAATAGCATAGTCAAGAGTGGAAAAAATTGAGATATCCTTGTCCAAAAATGAAAGCACGCACAGCACAGGCAAGCATAATAACAATACATATATAGCTTTTATGGCGTTTAAATCTAGTATTTTTTTTTGTCTTTACAATGTCTGCCACTATATAAAGACTTATTTTACCTATACGCATTCTTCTTGGAAACCCTATAACATTCACATGTATTATATAAGATTATTTATGTTTATCGAGAACAAATATCTTACGCTACTATCTCAATATTTGGCCTTATTTTATACAAATAGATATATAAATTATAGAGGCCGTCGTGCGTGTGTGTGGTAGAATAAAAATCACTTTTTAATAGAAAACACTGAATGAATTTAATACCACGTGTTTGATGGGCAATGCATACCAACGCCACTGCCAAGTTAATTTTAAGAAAACAAGGATTTTTTAAACGTTTTAAGTAAAAAGCAATTTTTTTCGGCCTAAGGCGGGACATACAAATCATACAAATTATCTGTAGTTTTTATTAGTAGCCCATTTGAATTTTTAAATTTCAAATGGTAATAGATAGCAATTTTAAATATATTTAATGGAAAAACTTTACTACTTAGAAATAATAACTGCTTGGTTCGCTCCGTAAGGAGTTTGAGTCTTCAGAGTACTTACACGTTAACGACTTACAAATATGCTTATTTATATATCTCTGATACTTTGTAACAAATAAGAAATCTAAGTAATTAAAAAAGATAGAAATCTTTTTTCTTGCAGTGCCTGGATATATCCATCCTTAATAAAGAACGGAACCATGCCTGTCCCATCGGAACATACCGCCAAGTCTGGGCCTCTGGCACGTACAATTATTTTTTTTCCAGGTGTATATTGACGCAATTTGAAATGATAACATTTTTTCCAACTCTTTATCTATTATTAGCATCGATTACGAAACGTCTAGCACAATAAATCAATGGAAGAGATAAATATTGCAACTTCTTAGCACGCGAACTAAATACTCATATAAAAAGTAACAACTAAGTTTGTATGGCCGTCATTGCAAAAAAATGTTCGTTTATATTTATGTTTATAGTTAATAAATTGTATTATGAAATGAAAAATGATAAATTAGAAAATATCTATCTAAATATATTTTAAAAAATGCGATTTTGATAACTTACATTTATAATAATTTAAAATATCGCCTTAAATTTAAAGTTAATTTTACATAATATTTTAAATTATATTTTATACATATATTCAAAATTGTAACATAATAAAGAGTGGTGGTTTCGAGTCCCACTCGAATAAATTATTATCATTTCATCGCAGGTTGCACGATCGGCGTTAAGTTCCATCAGCTGACACAACACTCAACCTGCATTGTTTGGAATTTGGATAAAAAGCGGAAAACTAAGACTTCTTGATACTAGCTTCTCTGCCTACACTATATGCGGGATAGCCTGAAGCTAAACAAATATTTTATCTTCTGCAAAAATATAGACACGACCATATAATATATAGCTATATGTAATAAGTTGGTGAGATAACGTGTGTTTGTATGGGCGTGGCACGAGAGGTTACTGCAACCAGTTAAACTACTATTGTTAAATATTCGTTAGATTAAAAACTCGACCTACATATCGTTTTATGCAAATATAATAACAATTGTTGATTTAATCAGTTTTAGTAATTCTAATGGCCTTATCAAGAACATTTTCAGCACGGAATCGAGAAAAGTGTAAAATTTATAACAAATTATTTCGTTCAGCTATCTCCTTGTTGTATTGTTTTCAAAAGAAACTATTGAAAACCTATATTTTATAATTACGGATAGAAAATTAGCGTATAACAGCGATAGTTTATAGCTCAGTTTAATTCTTTTGAAATAGTGACTTTGAAATAAACCTTTTCTCTAGATTCTCCTCTATTTCATATTTATTGGATTATTGCATGGTTTATTACAGATCAAACAATGAAAGCAAGTATAATTATTAATTATCCTAATAATATCTTTGAGGAAAATATTTAAATAACTGAATTTACGTCCATTTGGATTGTCATTGTTATAAACTATAATACCATATATAATATGGTATTATACACAAATATTACACAACATGTTCTAAATAATATAAAAACAAATGTACTATACATACATTTATTAAATTAATAAGAAGCATCGTGCTCCGATTAGCTGCATTATTATAATTAGAAGTGCGTGCGTTGCGTTTCATTATCGCGCTAACATAGATTCGCGTAATCATCGCGTGTGCGCGCCACAGCACACTGTGGATGTAGAGTGTACAATGTGAATATATGTAGAATATGCTGAGACAGTGCGAGCGGCCGCCAACTTCGACCCGAACGCGGTCTTTTGTGGTCCGAAACATATGTTAAGTAATTAAGGCGACGCGTCTCGTAGTCTACAATGTCACGTCTCGTTTCCGATCACCTTTCGCACATCCCCCCGATATTATAAAAGTGTCGGCGCCGCGCCGCGCGCCCGCAGTTGATACGCGCTACCGAGCGAGTCGCACGCTCCTGTTATGCTAAAGTGGTGAACCCACGCTACAAACATGGAGGGGACCATCCCCAGCCAAGTCATGCCTGAGCCCGACGAGGGTATCTCCACCGACCGCCGCCCGTCCACCGACGACCATGCCGACCTGTCCGACACGGCGTCCGAGGCCGGCTCTGGTGGAGGCAAAGACTCCGGCTGCGAAGTCGCTCCGGATCCCCAGGAACCTCCCTACACACCACCTGACGAGGAACTGGCCAACCGCATCGTGTCCCAAGTGGAGTTCTATTTTTCGGACGCAAATATCACTAAGGACGCCTTCCTGTTGAAGCATGTCCGTCGTAACAAGGAAGGGTATGTCTCACTCAAGCTCATATCCAGCTTCAAACGCGTCAAACACCTGACCAAGGATTGGCGAGTGGTCGCTGAAGCTTTGAAGCGATCGACAAAATTGGAAATAAATGAACCGGGAACGAAGCTTCGTCGAATTGACCCCCTGCCCCCGTACGACGAAACTACCCCGTCCAGGACTGTTGTGGCAGTCAAAATGCCCATAGACCGCCCTTCAGTCGAAAATGTTTCAAGATTATTTGCTAGTTGCGGTGAGATAGCTCTGGTACGTGTGCTGCGGCCCGGTAACCCAGTCCCAGCGGATGTCCGTCAATTCCTCAACAAAAATCCTAGTTTGGTGAATTGTGTGTGTGCTTTGGTAGAGTTTACTGAATCTGAAGCTGCGAGAGGTGCCCTTCGTCTTCAAAGTTCTGACGAGGAAGGTATGCGAGTGTATGAACTAAATGGTGTCCCTCGGGAACCTAAGAGGAAAGTTCCGGCGCGGCGTCCGGCGACGACAAGACGCCACGAATGCGAGTACTCCTCATGCTGTAGCGGTTCGGAGGCCGAGTACGACTATAGATACACAGCACCATTTTATAGAAGGAACTCGAGTGGATTCTTCACACCGCGGTCCCCGGAGATACAAACATGGGTGCCACGCAGAACCTCAACTTGCAGTCATAGTTCAGATTCTGGGGTTTCTTTCTTCTGCGGCTCGCGGAGGGCGTCACAGGCTAGCACCGGAAGTGCGAGCAGCGCCGAGGGCTGGCTGGCGCGGAGGTTGTCCGGTTGTTCAATAACCGGAACCGAATGCGGCGGAAGGAGGTTGTCGTGCACGCCACGATTCGAACCCCGCACGCCGGTAGTCCCGGACGGCACGCGCGGCTTCCACGCCGCCGCACGCCAACGCAGAATCTCGGACCTCGCGTTGTATTCGCGCTAGAAAGCGACCGCCAACCGTGACACCTTTCTAATAACGTTGGATAACCACCTTTCACGTTCTGGCCACTTGGTTTATAATCTACGAGGAAGCGTTTCGTGTTCGCGTGCTTAGCTCTAAATTTTAATATAAAAATATAATATAGTCGGTATGCTGGAATGAAACTGTAAGGTAATGAGTTACCTAGTTAGACGCGACGGTGAGTCGACGTAATGTATGTGATCGAAGCTCATTTAGTTAGTCTAGTTGTTAATTTGTAACAAATATTCCTTTTAATTTATTAGAATATAATTTATTTATTGTTATTGCCGCGTATTTATTGCGGACAGGACGCGCGCTGTGGGGAGTTTTCATCAGAGATTTCATGTCTGAGTTGTGAGCACAAAACTCAAAAAGCAAAATCGACATCTGAAACTAAACTTGTAGACTCGACATACGGTACGGTAAGGGAGCACGTTGCGTAAATAGGATTGACGATTTATATGGATGCTTATTACATTTACATAATATGCTAACGTGTTCTGCTGTTAGTACCGCAGCCGCCGGTTTCGGCAACGGGATGCCCACACGGTTACACACGGATCAACCGTCCATTTTCACTTTTACATAGTATATAAGTAGTACGTAATATATTATTTAAGTCAGTCGCGCCATGTCATGTATTTCGGTTAAGTTTTTTTTTATTTGTAATAATTTTAAGTTGTTGTGATTTTAATTGTATTGCGTAATGGCGAGACGGTGAGAGGCGCTGGCCGTTCGGAGCGATCGTTTCTTTAATGGTCAACATCCGAAGTCACATTTGCTTTTGATAGTATAACATTTTTTTGTACTGAGTGTGGTTATTTTTATATAATAATTTATCATGCTTGGTTCTTACTTGACGAAGTAAGTAAAATCTGAAAGCTTGTATTTACAAGATAGAAAATTACTAGTGACTCGATCTTGACCATTAAATACTGTCTGTATGTTTGTAATGTAAAGGAATTTGTTTGATAATTTTTTATATTTATTTCTTTTAGAGGAGGTTTATAGCACAATAATGTTTCAGGTGCTTAGTTTAACGCCGCGCTCCTCCTCGTATTGTAATAATGATTTTTAAATATAAGTTTTTGAAAGAACGTTGTTGTTTTTTTACTAAGTACGACCTTCGTGGTGGAAAGTGGGTTCTTTTTCGAGCCCAGTTCACCTTGACTGATCGATTCTCACGCGGTGACAGGTTGCTTCACAGGTTAAATACTTGAGAGCTCGCTGTAAAAGCTATTAATCATGTGTCAATTATAAAAGACATAGCAACTGAGTTAAAACCTGCATTTATATTTTCGTCAGTATATTTTATCTATATTTGTCCTGACCTTGCAAAATAACCCAAAAAACTTTAAGATTTACTAAAAAAAGTATTTCAAATGTAATTTCAGCTCACTTAAACTACAAAAACATTGTTTATTGCTGTCATAGTGTTGTCTGTTGCAGGTTTAAATTACAAACAAATTAACGTTCATAATTAAAAATAAATAATAATAATAGTAACTCGACGGTTCTCAGTTCGATTTCCACTCGGGGGAACTAATTATTTTTATTTCCTCGCTCTAGTAATAAGAAAAACCGCGGCGTTGAATTTCGCTACTTAACTCATGTCTAGAAAATTAAGCGAAAAGTGAGGAACGGAGTGTCTTAGCACTAGGTTCCCTCTGCCTACCCTGTTATATATCGGTCTGACCGTTTTTCTCTGTCATTCTTTTTTTTTATTTTATTGATCCTAGTGATCGGGAAGTAAAACATGTGGGAGACGCGTGAAGACTAATTAAATTTAAAATGAGTTGTCACCACACGGAACTACCTTTGCAAAGTACCTTGTTTACGGAAAGATCTTAAAATCTAATTGGCCGTAGTTTTTATTTTATTATTTAACATTTTTTGGGTAAACAAAAACTTGTTGTGATTTCGCGTGTTATCTTCTGTCAGTATGTGAGTTCCATGACCTTGTCAATATGTAGGTTTGTATCCGAGTGTGAAACAGGAAAAGTTTGTATAACTTTTTTAAGTAATTTTCAAATATATTATAAAAGTTATACAAAATATATGCACATAGAAGGGAACGAAAAGGGAACCTAATGTTAAGACACTCCGTTCCCATTAAAACACGTTCCGTTCCCCACTTTCCGTGAAATTCAGGAGGCATTGAGTGTTGAGTGGGGTAAAACAACGTTTGTTGATTTAATTTAATTTAAATATTCACACTAAACTAAGACGTTAAATTCACTCAGTGGTCAAATGGCAATTTCTCATACCTATATACCTATAACCTCCTTCTATGAATAGACTATATAAAAAAAACAAATCAGCTTCACGCTATATCCCGCATACAGCAGGATAGGCAAAAGGGAACCTACTATTAAGACACTTCGTCCCACATTTTCCGCCGAATTCTGGAGGCATTGCGTATTGAGTGGCGAAACACAACGCCGCGCTTTGCCTCAACACCAGAGCGAAGAAATGGAAATATAAATTTAAATAAATATTTTCAAGTTGGGATCGAACCAACAACCAGTCGCGTTTACAGTCACAATTTGTGCCCCTGCGCCACGACTGGCCTCAAAGGGCTATGGATGCACACCCACAGCATAAAAATATGTTTTCTATACGAAAGAGTATTTTCTGAGATCGGCGCATTCAAACAGACAAAATATTCAACTTTATAATATTAACACAGATGACTATGAATATACCTAGTCAATCAATACACAGACAAACTTTGTATAACAAATTATATCTATATTTAATTAAAAACACCTGAACCAGTCATCCGTAAAAGCGAATTTGACTGACAAATAGATAGTATTTTTTTAATAATTTCTTGTGGAGGTTAAAAAGTTGCAATATCTCGCAATAGAACTTTTAAGTATTTAGGTCAAGTTTAGAAAAATATTGATAAGTTATTTATAAATTACTTCTATACTACACTTAATTGTAAGGCATTGAGTACATGTAGTATTCCTATACTAATAGTTATATTTGTATAAAACGTATAATTTTTTTTTTTAAATATTTTATTTGCCGTCCAAAACGTTTTGACCATATCTTCTATATCCCCATTCATGAACGTAGGTAAAGTGAGTGAAGATGAATCAAGAGTGGTAAGCGAGGTGGGAAAACCTTGGTTGACTCTCGAAAAACAGTATCGATGATACAGGAGGAAGGTCACGAAGGTCACGTGAAAATCATGAGGAATCCATTATTTATATATGAAGAAGTTGATGACTATGAGCTATAGTATTCGACGGTCCATTCTCTCTGGCTAACCCACTAGGGATAAAACGTGAAACAAGAAAACTATATATAGTTTTCTTAGCTATAATTATATTATACTTATATCATATATCACTTCTACAAATGTTAAACCTTAAGAAAATAGCATATACAAGGAAAAAAATAATGTAATTAATCTAAACGAACATAACATAAGAATTCAATGGTAAACAGAGGATCGCTCTGTTTCATTGCGAATCGGCAGTACGTGCTCCGGCCACTTCCGGTGCACCAAGTTTTCCTTCAAATTAACATATTTTCCCCTAAGGTTTTACTTGTTGTGAATTGTAAATAATCACGTGCGTATGTCCGTGTGTCTTTACCTTATGAAGTAGTTATATTTTTTTTAGCTTTATGCTGTATCTCGCTTAATAGTAGGGTAGGCGGAAGGGAGCTAGTGTCCAGACACTCCATTCCCGATATTCCACCCAATTTCCGATAGATTTCGTGTGGAGTGGTGGAACTCAACGCTGCCTTGTCTACCAGAGAGAAAACGAAAATAAATTAAAAATCATCAACATCATTCACTCGAGTGGGGATCGAATCCACGTCCGTCACATATAACATATTTTTAAGTATAAGTCTATTTTTGTTTTTTTTTTAAAGAATAAAGAATTTTTTATATTTAAGCATAAAGTCCTCGTCTATTTTACGTCTCTATTCATTATAAACTATGCAACAAATTTCGACACGGTTTTCAAAGTGACTTAGATGGTTTTTTGCGAGTTTGTTTACAATACATTTTAATTAAATATTTTAAAGAAAAAACTTCAATTAATTCGTTTTGTAATAATTGAATCAAAGAATCAATATAATATTAACACAATATCGAATAACTCAGTAAGTATAATATTGTTATTATCTATTTATTTCTGTTTTGTAATATGAATGCCAGAGGCAGATGGAACCTAATGTTAAGAGATGCCTTTCCTCATTTTCCGCCCTACCTGAGTTTTGGTACGGAACGCCTTAGTTTATTTGTTTAACAGGGCGACTACATAAAAAACATAATTTCAATCCCACTAGTGGAAATCGAACCCACAACCGTCGTGTTTAGAGACAGACGTTGAACTACAGTGCCACGGTGACATCTTATTTATACTTATACTTGTCACTCCAAGCACGATATTTCATTTGTAAAGATTTATAGAATATAATGATGAATATCTCTTATAAATATTTTATAGAATTGTCAAATGCATAATTCATTGAAACGAATCGCAAGATAATTATTAATAAAAAAAAATACAAAACGAACCGTCGAAAGGTTACGCAGCAATCGTTCGCTGATTTTAAAATTCAATTAGATACTGTTTAAAAGCATTAGGTGATTGGATTAACTAGCTGTAGGCAGTAAGTACTGTAGGCAAAAAGTACATTTTTCTTCTTACTTAAACCTGTTATTTTTATTTTGTAACAGCGATTTAATATGTGTTGATTGGTATAGTTAGAAATTTAGCTATGATTAGGACATATACAGGAAGGCTAAAACTATATTATATTCCAAAAAAAATATTAAAATTTATATTAATTGCCTCTTGGATAGCCATTATATATAACATTAGTTAGAATTGAAAAATATTTTGTTATTCTATTATTTATTTCAAAAATATACAACGACTATTTGCTTTTGACAGTTAAACATGTTTAATTTGTATGACAAGACACTAGGGTATGCAGAGGGAAACTTGTGTTAAGACACTCCGTTCCCCACTTCGAGTTCTGGAGGCATGGAGTGTTGAGTGACAGAACTCAACGCCGCACTTTACCTTTATACCAGAGCGAAAAAATGAAATTATAAATGTAAATAAATATTTCTTTTCCCCGAGTGGGCATCGAACCTTCAACCTGTCGATTTTACAGTCACACTTTGTGCCCCTGCGCCACGACTGACCCCAATACATAACAATATTGGATACAAATAAAAATAATTATTTAATACATCCGACTGATTGCTGTCACTCTCTAATCTCAATTCATTGTTATGTTATACATTACTTTATCTACATATTAATTTTGTATCAGATTTTAATAAGCCGGTTAACCTTTAAAAAGCTTTTATAATAAAATTTAAATTGATATATAGAACGAGTATATACTCGTATATACATCCCGGATACTTATGACGCTAGTGATGGAGAATGTCTGTTTAATTGCAGATTCTTCGTCATCTTCACGCATCTTCTGCATTCTTGCGTTATGCAAAGATAATTTAACGTTCCCTTCGTTTCCGTTTCCCACTTTCCGCCGAATCTTTGAGGCATTGCTTGTCGAGTGACAGAACTCAACGCTGCGCGCAACGTTTTGCCTCATTAAATAATCATATTTAAGTGAAATATTACTTACGGATAGATATTATTAAAAAAAAAATAGCTTCTCACTGTATATAATATCTACCAAAGTAAGCAGATGGAAGCTAGTGTTAAAACATTTCGTTCCCCACGTATCACCCAATTTTCGAGACATTGTGGCTTGAGTGACACACCTCAACGCAAAATAATTCATTCCATCGAGTGAGAATTGAATTCGTTTGTTTAAACACTTAGTACATGGCAAGTTCCACTATTCAATTCTTGAAGGGATGAAAAATAATTATTATAATATTTTAACAGAATGCTTGGAAATTGAAACCGTTAAAGGCATCTCTTGTGACATACATATAATAAACTTGGTGTTCCGTCCGGCTTCCCCCGTATAAATGAAAATAACTAAGAGTAGTGTATGACACATTACACATTGCAGCTGCCCTAGACAACTATGACAGCAGATACAGTGGGCTACATCGAAACCGACACTGACTGATTTAATATAGCCTTCCACTATAAACGGACTATCGGAAAAAAAAAAATATAATTTAATAAAATCAAGTCTTTTTAACTAAATTTAACTTAGCTTCATGCTGTATCCCTAGCCGGGATCAGGGATAGCCAGAGAGTGTGGAGTGCCAGACATTACGGTCTCGGTTCTATCTCATTCTCTGCTCACAAACTCTTAATCTTTATAATATTAGAGTTTTATTCTTTCTACTAAAGTGGAGACCTCGCCTCGGCAAGCATAATGTGGGACGTCCTCCAGCAAGATGGGGTCACGACATTCGCAAAGTTGCTGGCATCGCTGGATGCGAATAGCTGAAGATCGAGCTCAGTGGCGTACCACTGGAGAGGCCTATGTCCAGCAGTGGACTAGGATAGGCTGATGATGATAGATAAACAGCAAGAATGCAGAGTTACTAGAAAGAATAGATGCACCATACTCGCAACATAATATATAACTTAAACCAGTTAAAATAACAATTGCTCTTTTGTTTCACAAAGCAGTCCGGCGTAGTCGAATTTAAAATTTATGTAACGACAATTATGTTAGATAATTCACTACATGCATACATTACTTACGTAAGCGATGGAAGATAAAAATATGTAAATTATTATTAGATTTCTTTCAAATATACTCTACTGTATGTTAAAGTATTCTATTTTATATATGTTAAAAAATCTTGATCGACAGACAAAGCACTTTGTAAAAAGTGACAATTTGGCAGTTAATTAAAGAATAAGAGAGGATGTTTTGGTATATCTTATGGAATCGAAAATCAAGAAATTTTACATTTTTGTGTTCATCGAAACGATATTGTTACACTTTTTTTTTAATTAAACGTATTTTTTTTATGTATATATATTTCTTAATGTCTATTGTTCTTGTGCAATTCTTCTAGATCATAGATACGTTTTAATATTAGTTAGATAAGTGATATCATCTTAGATTGTAAGAAAAGATAATATTTAATTTTGATTCGATTCTTCATTATGAATTCCGAAATTTCCGAAAATTCCGAAATTGTTAAATGTAAATGATATTACAAATTATTTGATTGAATACCGCCAAAACACACGCAGATTCCAAAAAAAAACAGATGGATAGTGCGTTGGAAACGAAGTGTCTTAATACTAAGACTAGATTCCCACAGCCTACCTTGCTATTGGGGATAAGGGTGAAGCCATTTTTTTTTCATTAATTAATATATTTAACACATCTCACAAACATTCAAATTTTTAATAATCACGCTTCACGCTGTATCCCGCACACAGCAGGATAGGCGAGGGAATCTAGTGTTAGGCACTCTATTTAGACATTCCGTCCTCCACTTTCCGCCGAATTCTAGAAGCATTGCGTGTTGAGTAATGAATTTTTTTTGCCTAGGCAGAACAATATATATAATTGAAAATATACATTTAAATTAAATATTTCAATTTCTCGAGTGGGGATCCAACCGACAACCAGTCGCAGTCACAGTCACACGATGGTGCCCCTGCGCCACGACTGGCCTCAGGTCTCAACTCGAACAAACACTCGAAATCTCAACTTATAGACTAACTTTAAACCAACATATATGCATATGAATAAATAGTAAATGATTATCATCTATAAATACAAGAGAAGTTTATAAAGGTAGGTAAAGGTTATCGTATCGTATATAATATTAGCAAAGATTTTAGACATTTTTATAACCTTCTTAAGCCATATGTGGAAACGAATAGCCTTAGATAGGATATTTGATGAATGAGTATACCTTATAGATATTATGGTTGAGAGGCTGCAAAGATTAAAATACAAAAACACGGAGAGTTCTATGTTCTTGGTTCTAAATATGATAATTTTCTCAGGTAAACAGAGAACTTAGTGTCGAGACGCTCTTTTATCCATGTGAATTATAGTTGTGACTGTAAAATTATAAGGTATATATTATAAGATATATAATATAAGAATTTTAATGTCGTCTTAATGGGAACAGAGTGTCTTAACACTCGATGGAGGACTATAAAGTATGTTTGATTAAACTGAGTGTTTTTTTCAAGAAAAGCATTTTTCTTATTTCAAGATTTTCCTTTTTCTATTATTTTATCACATCTTTGAAGATAACAAAATGAAGTAGTACGTAGTATAATTATGTTCCAACGTAACCACTTTGCATTCATCTCATTCAATGGATGGTAGAGAAGATATGACTCACAACCTCCTCTTCCATTTATATTATGCCACAAATTTGGGTTATATTAAAAATTTTATTAAAATGAAATAAGCTTCAAGCTGTATCTAGCACACAGCAGAGTAGGCAGACAAAACCTAGTGTTAAGACACTCCATTCCCAACTTTCCGCCGAATTCTAGAAGCATTGCGTCTTGAACTCAATGCTTTGCCTAGACACTAGAGAGACGAAATGAAAATATAAATAAATATTTTATTTCCTCGAGTGGGGATCGAATCCACAACCAGTTGCGTTTACAAGCACACTTTGCCACGACTGGCCTCATTTGGGTTATATATATATATTATAATAAAACTAAACATATCGTAAAACACTAATTTATTTATTGTAAAGTCCATAAAAACACGGATAGAAACACGACTATACGTTAACATAATAATATAATGTACCCACATTTATTTTACAATAAACAAAATTATAATCCATTCATAAGAAATATATTTAAGGCCTTAGACTTTGGATTTTTGCTTCTTTTTGTAACAATAATACGTTTTTAATTAAAATTTTCCTCGCTGTTAAAATATATGCGGATGTGTAATATCTGTTTTAATTTAAGTAGGTATATGAAGGCTATATTGAATTTACATTGATTTGGTCCAGCGATTGCTATTTTTGTGACTTTTTTCATGGGATTTACGTATATTAATATTATTAATTAAATAATTTTATTTTTGATTATAAGTTTTTTTTATTGTGTTTCTTTTGTTCCGCTTTACTAATTATAGAGGCCGTCAGTGGGCCGGTCTAACTGTACACGCAACGGTTGTGGGTACGATTCCCGTTCGGGGTACAGAACGTTTTTTTTATTTCCACGCTCTGTTAACAAGACAACGTGTGACGTTGTGATGCGTCACTCAAAATCTGTACCCTGCTTTGTGTATTCCGCACATAGTAGGGTAGGCAAATCTGAGACCTAATGTTAAGGTATTCGGATCCTTTACGTCCCTTCCATTTCCCACATTCTACCAAATATCCGAGGTACTGTGTCTAGTACTGGCGGAATTCATCGCCGCGCTTTGCCTCGCTATCCGAGCGTGGAAGTGAAAAATAAAATAAAAATTTCATTTCCCCAAATGGAAATCGAACCCACAACCATCACGTTTATAACACACTTTTGCTTCTGCGCCACAACCAAAAATATATTTTTTAGATTTTCCATATTATTTGTTAAATAAAAGTACATAAGATTCCGTTTGATAAATAAAAAACATATACCACAAACAATATATTACGATACCTACTCGTATGCGTTATATAACGAAGACGCGAAGTGAACGAATTAAGCGATTAACTGGTGCGTTCGGTTTAATGACGCTGCCTGTTATTTCATTTTTCGCGAGGAATTACTTTCGAAATTGCTATTTTCGATTATTATTATTTTTTATCTTCACACATTACTTAGTAAGCACAAATAAACAGAAAGAAGAGTAAGAGTTAAGACACTCCATTCTCTACATTTCAACAAATGAACTGAAAATATGTCTTTCACATTAGTTCAATTCCTTGAGCTTTATCGCCGAATGTTGAAGACATTAAACTACACATAGCAGGATAATGTCTTTAACGTAACTCAACGCTGTTCTTCATAACTAAATGCATCGGGAGAATGCAACTGAGTAATTCCTCTAAGTAGAGATTCAGCCGTACCGTTACTACTACTTTTTTATACAAATAAATAGAAAGAAATATCTTTTTTACAATTATTATAAATCCAAAATATTATATAAAATATCAGTGATTCATTTAGTTTTGAGTGTTGCTTCAGCTGTAAAGTAAGATTATTTAGAATGATACTTTTAATAAATAATTTGTATGATTCATTTGACTGTTTGTTTGTACGATCACTTTGACAAAAGCTTACAATTGCAAGATTTCTTAAGTAAATACCTTTACCTTATTAATTTATTTTCTTTTTACTTTTAAGTGTTGTCATATACGGAGTACCAGTTGAGGCCAGTCGTGGCGCAGCGGCCCGAGGTGTGACTGCAAAATCGACTGGTTGTGGGTTCGATCCCCCACTCGATGAGATGAAATATTTACTGAAATTTATATTTCCATTTCTTCGCTCTGGTGTCGAGGTTAAGCGCGGCGTTAAGTTCTGCCCCTCAATACGCAATGCCTCCAGAATTCGGCAGAAAGTGGGGAACGGAGTGTCTTAACACTAGGTTCCCTTTGCCTACCCTGCTGTGTGCGGGATACAGTGTGAAGCTAAATAAATAAATAAATAATAATATACGGAGTATTTACTATCGTTTTTTATTCATCTTCACGTTTTATACTTATTACCTAAGAAAAGATATAAAAATTTGAGTCGGAATTCAACACCGTACTTTATCTTACTAGAGCGGAAAATTAAAAAAAAACAAATGTCCCTTGAGTACCGTGCACTACACCACGACTTCTAGTTTCAAAAATATAAGTTCAGTAAAAATAGTAAAATAAGTTATTAGTTATTTCAGTAATTGCAAACCATAACGAAGTACTTAGAAGTTTTTGTAAGCGCACATTTAACTAGATATATAATTGAGCACGGCTCATTGAACACCGATTTAGCGGCACATTCACGGTGCTTTAGCAAATTAGAATAGTAAATATTTAGTTATTATTGATATTGATAGCCAATGTGGGACAGTAGCCGCCTTTTGTGCTAGAATCCACAAAATTATTACTTAATTTCTAAAAAGGATGATGAATTACCTTTTTGAAAATTTCTAATGATATGTTTAATATTTTCATTTTTTCGTTTTGGTGTCGAAGCAGAGCGCAGCGTTGAGTTTCGCCACTGAACCCGCAATGCCTCTAAAATTCGGTGGAAAGTTGGGAGCAGAGTGTCTTAACACCCGGCTCTGTCTGCTTACCCTGCAAATGATACGTGAGAGTGAAGTTGAAAAAAGTATAACAAATTTAACATCACCATCAACAACCCTAGTCAGATTTGAAGCCGCAATTGAACCGTCTAATTTTTTACCTTTTGTAAAAATATTGAACTACATTTTTTCACGAATTCTATTCGGTTATTAATAGGGTTAAAGTTGATTTTTTGTATCCTAATTAACAGGATAATAAAATAAAGAAGAAACTATTAAGAATTTCTTGGATTCCATTTAAAAAGAAACCTTATTAAAAGTTCAAGTCAATAGTAGCGTTTCCCGACTTCCTCGCCGCGGCCGTGACACGACCCTGACTCGCATTACAATGTGTCAATAATTGCCAATAGACTATTATAATCAAATGAGAATTTAAATTCCTTTATTTATTATCTGTTAATGTTTATTATTGGCATCGAGCCCAGACTTTACACGATTTTAAATAATTATTATTTATATCTAAATAAGAGACATGTTAACACACATTTTCTAATAATAAAATAACTTTTAAAGATTATTTTATATATTTTTATGCTGACACCGAAAGATCCAATCCAAATCTATCCAATTTTTGGGAACTGGAAAGTACAATGATTAAAGAGTGTAAAAGAATTAAATCAAAATCAGCTTCACGCTGTATACCGCACACAGCGGGGTAGGCAGAGGGAACCTAGTGTTAAGATACTCCGTTCCTCATTTTCCGCCGAATTTGGGAGGTATTGCGTGTTGAACTCAACGCCGCTCTTTGCCTCGCCACCAGAGCGAAGAAATGAAAATTTAAATTTAAATTTAAATAAATATTTCATTTCCTCGAGTGGGGATCGAACCCACAACCGTCGCGTTACAGTCACCCCTTGTGGCCCTGGGCCAGGACGGTCTCAAAAGAATTAAATCTATTTTTACTATAACTTCCAAAAAAAAAACTTCCAATAACTGAAAATTATATAAACATTTATACTATAGTTATAAAAACTTAAGTCAAACAAACAACACAAGTATAAATTGTTATTGGTAATATTCTGATGGGAGCCACGGTCGGGTCACGGCCGGCGTTAGGAAGTTGGGAAGTTTACAATTACCTAGTGTTTAATATATTGTGCCATTAATCATTTATAACTAATGATCCGATAACTAAGGAACTTTAAATCATTGATGACCTATAAGCTTAGTTTGTTAAGCTCGAATACTCAAACAGAATCTTTTAAACATTATAACGTAATAATATGTAAAATATATAGTTTTTTTTGTGAAAGAGGTTTGGTACCATTTGGAAAAGAGGCTCTGTAAACCTTTTTTTTTATGGAAAAGACAAGACAAACGAGCGTTCGGGTCACCTGATGGTAAGAGGTCACCGCCGCCCACGACCCCGTGCAAACCAGAGGAGCTGCAGGTGCGTTGCCTGTCTGTAAGGTGGGTTGGGCTCCGGAGCCCGGCATTACCTGATGCGAAACACCGTGGCATAAAGCCACTACTTAACGCCGGTTTTAAATGCCGGGGGTGGTAATGATCCGGTCGAGTCTGCCCATGCGTGTTGCCATTGCTGGCGACGTGACTCTACCACACGTACTTTAGTCGCCTCTTACGACACGACCAGTACCAGGATGATCCTATTCTAGACAGGGATCACACGATTCCTAGTGATATTTCTGAAATTATACATGTAGTTGTTATAAATCTAATCTGACAGGATTTGCGCGATTTGTATCAAAATACTATGAAGAATTAGGCGAGCCAGAGTTTCAAAAATGTTTCCTAAAGTTCAATATATTAAGCACAGGCTATTTAAACTTATTTAAAATATCTCCATATCATATCACATTAAATGGATACCTTTAAAAATTCTTGTATGTCTCCAATTCTCCACCTTACAGGCAAGTCCTGTTTTGGTGTTACACAGGGTCGTGGGCGGTGGTGAGCGTTCGGGTCACCTGATTGAAAGTGTCACTTAGCTCTACTTGTCACGAACGCTCGTTTCCCTATTTTTTTTTTATCAAAACCCCTTTGAGAAAATTAATCTATTCAAGGAAGAAGCTTTTTCGAAACATACATATTTAATATATATGTAGATAAATATTATGTACATCAACATCATCAGATATTTTCTTACAAACTCCAGTTATATAATGGCAACCCTACAAAATAAATAATAAATAAATATTAAATACAAAATAATCCTTTTGTACATATATGTCATATCTCATGCTACCCACGTCAGCGTCAAGGCTCAGCAAAGGTCGCAAGGAAGCGAGGAAGCAGTTGCAAATGTCTATCCAATACATTTATCAAGATATGGATGTTATTTGAACATATTTTTTGCTGCTAGTATTAGATTTTGCAATTAAATTTATAGTTAAATACCTATGTATGATGATATTTGAGTTAATAATTTAAATTTAATTTTTGTGAGATCTGCAACAAAGACACTACTATTATTTTTTCAAAAAAAGTAAATCAGCTTTTGCGCATTTTAGGTTTAATCAGAGAGAATCTAGTAACAAGATACTCCCCCACTGAACTTAGTTGGTTTCCACTTTTTTCCCTAATTTGATACATAGTATTGAGTATTTTGCCAGGTCAGGGAACAAAGCGTAATTAATTTCTCAGAAAAGGGACTTACTTCAAATTTTGGACGCTATTTTACCTCACCATGATGGCCTCAATTACCTTTTAAAACTTTACCAAAAGCGCTGTTCTGCTTAATAATTTTTTTTAAGCTTGTCAAGGACTGTATATAGCATAGATTTTCATTTTTATCCTGGGTGTTTTGCAGGTCTTATGGACTGACTGTACGCCATCCGGTAATATCCACTGTCTCAGCGTACCTCAACTACTACTTTATTAAAAACTAATTAAAATAATATATAGATTGTTTTCAATAATTAATGAAAAAACGTTTAAAATCACGGCCAGTCTAAGGAAATTTCACAGGAAGTAGGAAACCGTGTTGCTTTCTTCTATTGATTTCTGTTCTCTCGTAATTGTCTATTTAATAATCTGTCTTTTTACGTCAAATTAAATACTAACCTTGTAAATCTTACGTTTCTATCACTTTTTACATTATTTTTTACTTAAAAAGCCTTGCGATCTACTATGAGTATTGAATATTTCAATTTCTTGCACTTTACCTTACTATTCAAATGAAAGACAATTATGTGACATGAGAAAAATAATTATTATAGTTTGTTATTAAGTTGTAGTCTACTTGAGGCTATTGTGGCGCAGTGGATCAGCGTTTGATGAACAGCGCAATGGTTGTAAGTTCGAACACGTTCATAGGAATGTTCATGTTTAAATCGTGGCGTAATCACAAGTTTGTGACTGGTAATGGGTCCGATCTCTACTTAAGTAAATGAAAAATATTGAAGTAGATTTTTTTTTATTTGACTTATTTGAAAGATAGAATTTTGAAGAATATTATATATTATAGAGATATAGATTACTATTATACAATGCATGTTATATAAATAAATAAACAATGCAGTAAAGATATTACATTGTGACATAAGTTATTCTTTCATATTGTATTGTTAGAGTCGATTTTTTTCTTACGGTCGATCTTTATTTAAGGAGAAGTTTCAATAAAAAATACCATTATAATGTTATATTTCATATAAGTTATGGGTTGGATTCTCTCTCGTGGAAATGTAATATTTAATATTTTAATTTCCTCGCTCTGGTGGGAAACGGGAGTGTCTTAATGGGAACGGAGTGATCTTAACATTAGGTTCCTAGGGTCTATCTCCCTACTCTACTATACTTTTACTATACTATACTGTTCTATACTGTACAGAATACAGCATGAAGCTAAAAAAACTATTTATAATCAAATTAAAATAACAATAATAAAATAATTTCAGATTATTTTATCGTAACGCAACCACGCGGTTTATTACCAAAATTTTTTATTATATTTATAAAATAATTAATCTTAGACAAGAAGAAAAAAGTAAGATAAGGATGTCCCAAATATAAATATTGATGTTTCCGTAAACGCAATTTATATTAACATCATTATTACATTTAGGAATCCGAAAAAGCGATAAATTACGTAATTTCTAATTTCTGATTCACCAAGACTGCTTGTACCTATTTAAATATTAATAAGCTTGTATCGTATATTAAATTCGTTTCTTTTTCAATTTCAATTTTAGTTTTATTCAATAACCAGCTGTACCCTGCGCGCGTTGTTACGCCACCAACTAAAGTAAATTTGAAGGAAAAACATTTACACAAATATTCAGTTAATTTTGAGTCATTTTATTGTATTTTATTCATTTTGAAAAAAAAGAGACATTGTAGCGTTTCACTTCAATCCGATATTTATTGAAGTGCTATTGGATACACAATATTTCTTGTTTTTTACATCTGGTGCGTAAACGAATAAACCAGAAGGTTTTCTGATGCGTGAGCAGTCCACCTGTCACGGCAATATACGAAATTCGTTGGAATAACAGTGGCTGTGTAGTGACAGTGGCTGAAAAAAATTGATGGTACCAACTATGAAACATTCGTGGGTGGGTGTACAACAACTTTACAAAAGATCATTAGCATCAAATGCATAGTGTACGATTCTGCAAAGAGACTACAGACAAACATTCATTTTGATATATAAAGATTATTTGGCGTTATATACAAATATAAATTTATTTTCTTTTAGATAGGAACTACGTTACCTTTTGTTTATTTACAGTCCATTAAAAAATATTGCTTTCTAAAGAAGATCAGGTTACTAAAGGGGAGCTAGGTCCCCTCTGCCTACCCTGCTATATACGGAAAAATCATGAAGCTAAGAATACTAGATATCTAAAAACCAAGATGCACGATATTGGTTTAGTTTTGATCATTGTGCGACTATAAACACGAAAGGTTATGGGTTGGATTTCAATAAAAAAAAATGAAAATGTATCCCATACACAGGAGGGTAGACAGAGGGAGCCTAGTGTTAAGACACACCGTTCCCCACTTTCTGCCGAAATCTGGAGGCATTGCGTCTTGAGTGGCAGAACTCAACGCCGCGCTTAACCTCGACACCAGAACGAAGAAATGGAAATATAAATTTGGAAGTATGGAAATGGATAGTAAATATTTCATGTCCTCGAGTAGGGATCGAACCCACAACCAGTCGGTTTTACAGTCACACCTCGTGCCGCTGCGCTACGACTGGCCTCAATGAGTATTAGTTTTTTTTTAATTTACAAGAGACACAATTAAAATTTTTAAATAATGTTTTTGCATACATTGAGAGATAAATAAACTTTTTTAAATTCAATTACGTCACTGTTGCACCAAACGGGCAATCTCACAATACTGATTCTATATTAAAATATATTCTAGAAAACATCATAATCTATAATTTATGACACGAATATATTAAAATATGTCATAATAATTTTTAAAAGTGCTACTTTCAATATGCAGAAAAGAACGCGAGTAACAGACTTCGCCTTAAGCAACACACATTGCGATCAACGTTCAATTTTTATGTAATAAACTTTCACTCTATCTCGTGATCTAGTTAAGGGACAGTTGCATAAAGCTACAGAATTTACAAAATATTATTTTTTTTAGGGTACCGTATCTCAAAAAAAAGGAACCCTTTGGATCACTGTGATCTGATTCGTCCTTTTTATCTAAAGATCACGTGAAGGTGTCAAAGTGAAATTAATATGTATTAAATTCAATTTAAAGAAAAAATCCGAAAAATTAGAGGTATATCGTAGAGAAAATAATAAAAAAATTATATTTGTAATTTATTTCGTACAAACTGAGTACATGCGCCAGAAAATTTAAGCTTTTCAACTAGTATGAGTCACGTTCCCGTTGACTTACAATCAGGAAAATGTTACGGAATTCTCGATCGGCGGGATCGACTCACACTTTTTTATTACTTAATTAAATTTATCAAGTTATTACAAAAGCTCCGTTGCAAAAAGCTGTGGAACAAATAAAGCTTTTTTGTAATGTCCGCTATGTCAACATTTATTGGGAAAAAGGGAAAGTACTTGTTAGCTATTGTAATTTTTAATTGTAAATAATTTTGTTGATTGTTTGTAATAAAAAAATATACGTTACAATTAGTTCTTAAGATTACGTATATATTGTTATTTAGCAAATTTTATAAGAAACAGGCTAATTTAAAAGTATTATTCAGTTTTTTACCATCACTCTGTATCTTACCTAAAAAGGGTAGGCAAAAGGAACGTAGTGATAAGATACTCCGTTTCCCAAGGTTCCGTCCAGTTTTTGATATATTGCGATTTGATTTAATAAAATGAAAG
>JAATLQ010019453.1:31580-51595 GCA_013421005.1 Heliconius erato x Heliconius himera
GCAGGGTAGGCAGAGGGAACCTAGTGTTAAGACACTCCGTTCCCCACTTTCTGCCGAATTCTGGAGGCATTGCGTGTTGAGTGGCAGAACTCAACGCCGCGCTTAACCTCGACACCAGAGCGAAGAAATGGAAATATAAATTTAAGTAAATATTTCATCTCCTCGAGTGGGGATCGAACCCACAACCAGTCGGTTTTGCAGTCACACCTCGTGCCGCTGCGCTACGACCGGCCTCAATAATAAAATGAACCTTAAATTAAAAACTTTTAATTTACATAAAAACATGTATTGTGATATAATTTCAGCTTCATCAGTTTCACGCTGTATCCCGCACACAGCAAGGTAGGCAAAGGGTGCCTAGTGTTAAGACACTTAGTTCCCGACTTTCTGCCAAATTCTGGAGGCATTGCGTGTTGAGTGGCAAAACTCAACGCCTTGTTATTAGAGCCAAGAAATGGAAATATAAATTTAAGTAAATATTTCTCTCCTCGAGTGAGGATCGAACCCACAACCAGTCGGTTTTACAGTCACATTTTGTGCCCCTACGCCACGACTGACCTCAATATTCTGATATCATTTCAATTCATTAAAATTGACTATAGACTTCACGCACCGGAAGTACCTTCTAATCAAACTCATAATACAAATAATTTAAGACTCGTCTTCTTCTTTTTATTTTCTAATCGAGTTTGTGCTAGTATTCATACTTCTAATAACTTACCACTTTATGTATTCAACGATTATAACTAGTAATGCCAATAATGATGCCAGTGTACGGAATTAATTTAGAAAAAATATATCTTTGACTTTTTCCCCAGATAATTTTGATTAGTTTCTTTGGCATCACGCTGTATTCTGCGTGCAGCAGGGTAAGCAAATGAAGCCTAGTGTTATGACACTCTGCACTTTCAGCCAAATTCTAGAGGCATTACGTATTGAGTAGCGGAACTCAACATTTTTCAGTTTCCGAGAGGGAATTGAACCCATAATCGGTCGCGCCCACAGTCGTACGCTTATGCCCCTGCGCCACGACTGGCCTCAATTCAACTTATATTAGACTTTGTCATGTCTCAAATAAATATTAGTTATTTCTATTTGAACAGAAATGTTGAGGGACGAAACCGTAGATAAAGGCTAGGTTTATAATTTATTTAAGTGCTTATTTTTATTTAGTCAACTAAAGTATTTCATGACTATTCGTACGCCCGTTTGCCAACAATAGAAAAAAATTACTGAACTAAAATGTACATTTCCTTTTTTATTCCAAACATCTATATTATATTATATTTTATATTATTTTAAATTAAATTCAAATTAGAACCTACATCCGTCGTGTTCCTCAACGTTGTAATTATGCCACGACGTCTTTAAAATATTATAACCCTTCCTTAGCAGTCGGGAAAAAAACCTAAGTACAAATGTTACCAAATCGATATGTATCGCTATTGGATATTATGATATAACCATTATCTAACAAAAATTGGATTATTTATGTTAACATTTAAAAGTCCAATAGTACAAGTTCCATGTCCTATGTATGGTATCTGTTTATTTTGAGCTAAAGTCATTTTCTTTTAAGGTTACAAACTTTTTAAACCGTCTATTTAATATTTTTAATAAAATAAGTTTTTTTTTTACCATAAATAGTAATCACCGTCTTGTAAGTCATCTACTTTTTAACAAATAGAGCTTTTATTTTATCTAATAAAATAAAAACAATAAATCTTTAATTTATTGTTAATATTTTGAATAAATTATTTATATCAGATTTGGTTTTTTCGTAATATAAACAAGGTTCAAGGCGTGTTAAATTTTTTAATTATGCCATCTAGTATATAATAGCAAGATTACTAATTGCCATCTAGCGTCAAATAGTTAAACTTTTTGTTTTCTAAGTGATTGAATTAAAATTCATCTTGTCTTTGGTTAAACCGATTTTATATCAATTTTATTTTATTCTTGGAAATAGTATTATTGATATAATTTAATAGCTGTTTTTCATTTAGAGTATTTCAATAAATAAATATTTAATTTAATTTTGCAATTTGAAAGTAGTGCGACTATTTTATGACGGTGGCAATTTGACTCAACTCTATAGTTTATGGTGGGACCGCCGCATGACAGTTGTGTGGGAAAAATTAAGGAATTATGAAGTAGAGTATTTTACTAATTTATTGTGTTTAAATGACAGCAGGAAAAGAAACCATGGGGTAAGTTGAAGGAACCAAATTAAAATACACCCCAAAAATCCCTTATTTTCTCAACTTTCCTCTCAATTTTGAGAAAAAATCATTTCCCTGAGATCTCGATATTTTTAGGGAGGGGATGCATTTTACCAATGCGAAGGGATATTTTAGGGTTTTCCACTTAGAGTTGCTTATTTTGTTTTAATTTACGAAAACTCGACCTACTTTTTAGTCAGTAAAATAAAATTAAAAGACCTACTTTAACGTAAATTAAATAGCACATAGTTTGCTAATTTATTTCGCAAGTTGCGGTCTAAAACGACCGAGGTGTTTGCATTTTGATTGATTGTATCTATCGACAGCTTACCTCGCTTTAAGGCCACTGGGGGACGTCGGGTCGTTACTATTTATAATATTTTCATACTCCAATGAATTTTACGAGCCGAGAGAGCAAATTAGCGCAATTGCCTTCGTTAGCCGCATACGGCGAAAATAACTCTGATATTTTTACGTCGCGAAAAGAAAGATAATTTTTAGTAAAAATATTAATTTTGTCTCTTATTTAAAATATATATTTTTTTATAATATTAAACCTTAATTTATGCAGTACTTTCATTTGGTTAATTAATAAATTTGATTTAAAATGTGTGTTATCAATTGTTATTGTTGATATGTAATTGGGGAATATGTAGTATACTTAATACTGATAACATTATCTACAGCTGTCATGCATTGACATTAGTTTCTAGACAAAGTACAACTATTTACTAACAAAATCATTTAAACATTTAAAAGACTGCTCTATATTTAATGAACTCAAATTTATTTTTTATAAATATAATATTACATAGGCTATTGTAGTGTGATGGTCATGGCTTTGATTCCCACTTGGGGACAAAAGTATTTTCATATTCTCACTCTGGTAACAAGATAAAGTGCAGTGTTAAATTCCACCACTCAATATGCAATACCTTGAAAATTGGAGTGTCTTAACACTATTTTCCCTCTGTCTACTCAACAATTTGCAGAAAATGAATGTGAAGTATAAAAAATAAATGAGCAATTTTATATATAATCTTATCAATCTAAGAATCTTACCAACTTATGATTCAGTATTATCAATTTGCTACAATTTTTTTGATTTGTGAAAGTGTTTTTTATTATTACAATGAAAAAGATACATTATTGTTTGGCAAATTTTAAGTTTTGGCATTTGAGTGCTAAATGATAAACTTGAGTTTTAAAGCCAGTATGAATAGTGGACTTAGAAATGGAAGAACACATTGAAAATTTGTAAGAATCTTGTTTAATTATATATTTTTTGTTGATTTGCATATTATAATTTGTTTATCGGTTTATAAAGTATCTAAGTAACCTATGAATAATTTCTTTTGATTGGTTTTGTGTAACAACAATAAAAATATATGCTTTAGAATAAATATTTTGCACAAGTTTGTATCCACAACCGTGAATTTCAGTAAATGAACATTAGTGTTACTTTGTATATACAAAGTTATGTTATGTAAATACAAACATTATAAAAAAAATTACTAGTCAATTGCCAGTTCTGTACCATACCACATAAAAATCATAAAATAGATGTTTATGTTATAATAGTGTAAATAGCATAATGCTATAAATCACATTAACACAAGGGGTTAATACACTCCATTTCCCACTTTCTGTTGAATTTTTCGAGGCATTGCATATTGAGTGTACATTTAAAAGGCTACTTACTATGTACTTAATGAATTAAAATATATTTTTCAAGGCTTTGGGTGTTGAGTGGTGGAACTCAACGCTGGGCTTTTTGGCCTTAGTGTCAGAGCAAAAAAATGCAAATAGACACCACTCCACTCGAGAGAATGAATTATTATTTATTAAATAATAATTCATTCTCTCGAGTGGGGATCGAACCCATAACTGTCGCGTTACAGACACATTCTTATGGCCCAGATAGACCGAGGGTCAAAAAACTCTGATTGCTGCTTTTTGCCCATATTCAAGATAAGTGAGTGATAAGTGAGTCCATTTTTTGTGTGGGAATTGAACTCACAAAACCATAGCATTTTCAGTCATATGTTATCCAAATACGCCATAATGGCCTCATAAAATTTAATTTGGCCATTTACAATATTTGCAACATATTAATACATTCATTCAAGTGTATATTTCCCTGTCACAATAAATGAACTCAATTGAATCTGACGTTTTGCCTTATGCACTTTAAATTGAATGAATCAATATATGGGTCAAAGATATTTGTGATAGTGTAGCAATACAAAGTAGATAGGTACAGATGCGTTATAAGAAATATTATAATATAGTTTATCATATTATGATAAACTTAAAACTGTGGAGAAACAGATGCCCATATACAACTACGCACATACCAGTGCCCTGGATAAATAGTCGCGAGATATCGCAAAATGTCGTTACGTCAGGGATTCTCAGGACCCGTTGCTTTGTAGTCATGCCTCTGAAGGAGGGATGATTTTACTTCCGTTCCGTGCAGTCTTCCTTTCGACTTCGACGCGTTTAGAACGGAAAAGCGGTGTGACTTGACTATATTCCGATCGTAGCGTGGAAATCATTGGGCTCTTATTTACAAGGGAATGGGCAGAGTTCAAGATTGTGGTAGTTATATAGAGGCATTAAACTTATAATTTATACCATGAAGCTCATCGAGCGCATGATTGACCTCAGGCTCCGTCGAGTGATCGAGCACTATGGACATCATTTTTGACCTCAGATCTTTGATGGACGCATACAGAGAGAGCTCTGTAAGTGGTCTTTTTAGATCTGCAGAAGGCCTTTGATTGTGCCTCATCGGTGTTTTTGTGAGCTTAACGAACTAAAAGGATCTGAGAGGCCTATATTGAGATTGTTAGAGACATTCCACGACTGCGTCCCTATAGTTTGGACTGCTGTTGGCGACCACAAACCCCTCCAGATTACAGTAGGGGTTCACCAGGGCTCACTCTTAGTCCGTTCTTATTTTATTCAATGTAGTGTCTCGGCTCACATCCAGGACCAGCACTCGTGGATGATGATGTATGCCGATGACATAGCACTCATTGATGAGAACAACAGTACAGGAACAGTCGGAAAAGCTCAGGTACCTTAGATCTGCCATGCACGAGTCTGGAGGCATCCATCACGACATTTGCCTTGACATATGTTTTGTTTAGCTGTACGCTGTATCCCGCTTATAGCAGGGAAGGCAGAAGGAACTTGGGAACCTAGTGTTAAGACACTTCGTCATTATTAAGAGACTTACCTTCTCTACTCTCCGCCGAATTCTGTAGGCATTGCGTGGCGGAACTCAATACACTCAATATATATTAAATATTTCATTTTCTCAAGTGGGAATCGAACCCAAAATTTTTCGCGTTTAAAGTCAAACGATTGTACCCCTGCGCCACGACTGATTTCGACTTCAAAAAAAATGTCGTCTACTTTAATATTCAAAATTCAATTAATTGAAAGAAGCCTCTTGGAAAAAAATAAATTACAAAACAAAATGCTAATGCTAGTCCAGCCATATAAATTAATGGTAATACTACATTCACATCCTTTATCGTCGTACTTTTTTAATTCGTTTGGCACAAATTACAAGGTGCCTATCGTGGCTATATTGACAGGTTGTCATTGCGCTTCGAGGGCGGAAATTAAAAGTTTAAGTTAAAACGAGGTTACTTAGACATACTAACGTATTCAATGTTAGTATATCTAAGTAAAGTCGTTATATTTATGAACCCCTAGCGAAGGTGCCGGTGCTTTACTACTTGATTTTGTATTTTTAAGACAAAAAACAATTACCAAAATCGATTTTCGCAGTACAAAAAAATCGACTTGAAACATAAATAACTTCTTCGGTTTTTTAGTCGTTTAAAAATAGTAAATACTACTTTACGTTTACAGTATTGAAATTAAATTAGATACTCGTATATTTATAATATAAAGCTGAAGAGTTTTTGGTTTGTTTGACCATGCTCATCTCAAGAACTAGTGGTCTAATCGAAAAGTTCTCTGTTGGGTAGTCCGTTTACGGAGGAAAGTTATAGTGTATAACCTTTATATAAAAAGGTGTGAAGAGGGATTCTAGTGTTAAAGCATTTGTGCGGAAAATCGCGTTAAGCTGATTTGCTAGTAGTATTACTGTACTATACTACTTTCTGTCATAAGATTAATATTATAATATATTACGTTTGTAAGGATTAGTTACTTTGGTTCGGCATTCGGTGGACAGCGAAAGAGAATGTAGTGAGATAAAACACTCCGCTCTTCACTTTCTTCTGCTTTCACTTTCAGCGGAACTAAATGCCGCATATACTCTTTCAAGAATCGCGAATTATTTCTATAAAAAAAAATATAATAATGAATGGACGGATAAAACCTTGCGCTAAGATGTATCTCAGTGCTTCAATTTGCAACGTGGCTTCATAAACAACAATTCAATTAACCGATTGTGGTATTTTAATCTGTTTTTCATAATAGTGCCGTCTGTGGTAATAATTAATATGGCAGTATGTGAGGCCAGTCGTGGCGCAGGGGCACAAAGTGTGACAGTATAATCGACTGGTTGTGGGTTCGATCCCCACTCGAGGAAATGAAATATCTATTTACATTTATAATTTCATTTCTTCGCTCTGGTGTCGAGGCAAATCGCGACGTTGAGTTCCGACACTCAACACACAATTCCTCCAGAATTCGGCAGAAAGTGGAGTCTGTCGGAATGGAACACTAGGTTCCATCTGCCTACCCTACTGTGTGCGGGATACAGCGTGAAGCTGATTTTTTTTAATATGACAGTATTTTTTGTTTATTTCCCATCTCCGTTAAGCGCGGTAGCAAGAGTTTCGCCCCTCAACACGCAATATTTCAGATTGTGACGCAAATTTAAGATCAGAGTATCAACTCTAAATTCTACCTGCATATCCTGTTTTCTTAAAAAAATGTTTTTATTTTTTTTTATTTAACATAAAATAATGTTTTATCTCATTATAGAATCTTTCTCTGTTCTTACCTTTTCGCTTATTGCTTGTTGTATAGATTTTTAAAGATTCACTTGACCTTGCCAATCCTATCGTATTGTTAATACAATATTCATAAATAGCCCGGAAATTGAATTCAAACTTTGTAAACAGTGGCGATCTCAAAAGGTTATGTACTTATATTTATATGTGTTTATTGTTTAGTATATTTATAGACACATGTATCTTTTTAAGTATGTATACTTTTATCACCGAAAAGATTTTTTATATTTGTCATAGTTGTATAATGATAATAAGTAACTGGAAAGTGCTATACACTCAATAGTTGTGGGTTCGATTTTACATGTATAGATTGAAATTATTTTCACTTTAGTAAAGACTGGTTTCATCATTCAACTCGCAAAGCTTCGAAATTGGACAGAATATGAAGAATGGAGTGCCTTAGCTCTTCTGCAAGTGTCCAAGTTCTTTCTGCTCGCGGCTCGCCTCACTTAACGCATGTAACATGACTGAGCTTGACTTAACTCAGAAATTGCCTTTAATTATAATTTTAAAATTATTAATTATGATTATTTTTTTTAATTTGCAGTAAATGCTCAACGTAACGCCATATTCTCTATTTGCAACACAAATCATAAAATTAGTGAACAGTGATTCGTTTTTCCGCCTCCTTAAGGAAGTTGCGTGTAAAATGGTAACAAAAACGAAACTTATATATTTATATTAGAAAGCTGAAGAGTTTTTGGTTTGTTTGAACATGCTTATCTCAAGAACTAGTGAGCGAATTGAAAAAATCTTTTCGTGTTGGATAGTTCGTTTACCCAGAAAAGTTATAGACTTAGTAGGACTTTAAGTATTAAACCATGGAGAGTGTTTTCTGGTCATATGACGTCAGATAACTAACACAGAAATATTGGGAGTAGTTATTTTATATTTTAGGTACGTTTATTACCCAATAACTTGATTAAAATAAAAGTGACAGTTCAATGACTAATTTTGAAGAAATTTGATTAATAACTCCTTTTTGGTTTTATGACCAGGAGTCGGCAAATATCAATCGTTTGTATGAGTTTTTGGTGTAGATAAAGGTTTTACGGTGAGATAAGCAACGGAACCTAATAAAAGTAAAATACTTATTTAGAAAACATATAAAAAATTTAACGTAGCGGGACTCGAACCCGCGCCACCTGGAAACCGACCAGGCGTTCTGACCACTAAGTCATACTTTCTCATCAAGCTACGTCGAAATTTTTGTACGCTTGTTACAACTTATTTCTGTTGTTAGTATCTCTGTAGAGAGATTTTTACAAAGTTCCGCTACCCAAAGATAATTACTAAGAATTATCGTCTGGCAAGAGAGAATGCTATTTATTAAATATTTCTCACATTTTTAAAGTGTTTCACACTTAAAAAAGAAAAATACTTATTTAGAAAACGTATAAAAATACGTAATGTTAAAAATATTAATAAGTATTGCATGTAATTCAAAGTGCAGGTGGCCAAGTACTTTTGAAAGGTAGCGTAGGTGATGTAAACCTATGTTTTTTCAATCCAACGATGTGAGCTTCGAACCCACACTTATCCCAACAGTGTCATCATTTCCTACACATTACTACAACAGCTTATTCCTCTTACGCATGGTAATTTTTACATTTATTAAAAGAACATTTCTCATGTAACCAGCGCTAGGTCACTCTTTTATAGCGCGGTTTAATGATTTTCATCTGCCTTTTATGTCTCTCAACACTGACTGGTATTTATAGTTGGCGGTATATAAACTTGAACTGCTGACCTTTGAGTAAAAGCCGCGGCTATTTTAATTTTTTTTTTGCTAAAACTGAAAAGCCACTGAGCAATTTCTACCTATATTATCTACTGCTGTGGTTGTGTAAAACGCAGTTGCAGTTTCGGTTTGTTATGCAACGTGGCTGCAATTTTAAGCGGATTAAGATGAAATTGAAATGGATGATGGGTTTTGTGCCAATTTTCTATATATATTGTATACATACTACGTATATATCGTATGCTGTATACATAGATATATGAGGATATTTCTGGCTATTATTTATTTTTATTATTTCTTGCTTACACCGATAGATCCTGGTCTAAAAGTTGTCAGTTTTTACTTTCCGCCTCTTTAGGGATTTTTTAAAAGTTTCACGCTGTATTCCGCGTTTAACAGGGTAGACTGTGTGAACTTATTTATAAGACACTACGCTCTTAACTTTCCACCCGTATTCAAAACAATGCGTGTTGAGTGGTAAAACTCACCGTCTTTTCTTTCTACCAGAGAGGGACAAATAGTAACAAGCTATAAAAACAAGTTACAGTAATAGTGCCAACGTTTAGTCGTGCCCGTAGCAAAGTGGATGTACAGCTTAATTGGCTAGAGCGCTTAAACATGTTATCCAAGAGACCGCAGGTACCAATCCTGCGACGTTCAACTATATTTTATACGGATTCCCAACAGATTTACTTATAAAAGTTAATAAATGATAAATTTAAATATATCACATTTCTTATTTTTTACCTTAATTCAGTACATTTTAAGTACATCCACACAAAACGTAATGTCTCGGAAATCGGAATTCTCGCAGAAAGCGGAGAACAAAGTGTCTTATCACTATTTGAAATTAATAAAAAAAGTTACGTTTTACCACTTGTAAACCGGTGTTGTAGATTGACTTGAGAGAGGTCACGCAGTATTACAATAAGAAATGTCATTGCCGTACATTTAAAAATTTTCAATGGCTTTAACTTTAACAAAGAGATTCTTTATATAAAACCAAGTTATGAAAAAATTAAATAAACTACCTATTAGTTGATTGCGAAATATTAAAAGTTGGTACATATTTTAAGACTAAAAATAATTTTAAAACAATATTTCAGCTCATTTCTTTACTTGATAGTACTCTGTGGGCTGTGGCATTATAATTTCGAACCTTGACATCTTAGTTTTGACTTTCAAAAACTTATAATATCAGTCTTTAATAAATAAAACATGTGAATATTTCATATATTTTTCGTTCTTAATTGAAGTTAGTGGAAGAACGTAAGAACCTACTTTGTTTGAAAGTATGCGTGCAATATATTACAAAAATTATTTTATTAAAATTCAAAATATTTTTTTTTAAGGGAATAATTAAAATAGTGTGTTATTAGAAAAGCTTTGGTTTCCGTTAAAATTGTGTTTGTGGAATTTATGTTTTTTTTTATTAAATGGAATTTGAGACACGAAAAATTTCGAGGCCAGTGCCATTTTTGTCGAGGCAAAAGCGCGGTGTTAAGTGCCGCTACTCAACACGATGCCTCTAGAAAGAGAGTGGAGTTTTTTAACACTAGGCTTCTATGCTTACCAGGCTTACTTACATGCAGGATACAGCGTGAAACTGGAAAAAAAGGAAAAAAAATGGCAATGGCATATCCATTGCCATTCACTCATCTACTAAAGAAATATATATAAATAGTTAATTAGCTAATGGACATTCTTTATAAAATTTGGACACACGTTCTTCGCGGCAACGCCTCGCCAAGTAATTTATAGGTACAATGTTCACATCTTGCCAAATTTTTATATAATTGTTTTAGCTTTTGTTGTAAACATCTCTTAAGAATTTTTTTTATAATGTTCTGTTACAGAAGGTACTGTCGACGAGTCGTGGCCCTCCTAAAGCTCAACGCACAAAAGTTCAGAAAGCCATACTTTAGGGCGGCCACGACTTGTCGACCGTACTGTACTTTAAGATTTTTAATGTTTCTTACAAATAAATGATTCATTGATGACACCATTAGTTCCGTCATCTTTATTAAGATATTTAAACTATATTTATATAAAAAATGAACAAATGTAGTAGTTGTATATAAATGTTTATCTGATATATTGAGGACAATCGTGGCGCAGGAGCACAACAGCTTAACGCGACAGGTTGTTCGGTGTAGGTTCGATTACAACTCGAGGAAACAGAATATTTAATATTTTCATTTCTTCAGTAACGAGGCAGAATTCGACGCAAAGGGGGGACCGGAAAAGTTGTAATGGGAATACCTATTAACACTACCTACTAACAATAGGTTCCCAAGTGCCCTATGCCTACCATGATATATGCGGGATGGCTTGGAGCGTGGGTCTAAACATATTATTTGCCTGCATCTTCGCCAATGACTAAACGCCAAAAATTGTTGAGTAGTAGTTGTGTATGACATGTGTATTCAAAAAGTCAAGAAAACTATAAAATAAAAAAAATAAACCCTTCATCGATATGAAATATCCTTCTCGATAATTGAAGTAGCGAAAACATAAAGAATTTTGGAATTCGGACAAATAGTCTTATATTATAGTCTATCGCCTCCAACTCTATAATATTAAATTAGATAACAATATAATCATTAGAGGCGTATATATAGAGAGTCGTGGCGCTGCGGCACGAAGTGTGACTATAAAATCGACTGGTTGTGGGTTCGATCCCCACTCGAGAAGATGAAACATTTACTTAAATTTATATTTCCATTTCTTCGCTCTGGTGTCGAGGCTTAGCGCGGCGTTGAGTTCTGCCACTCAACACGCAATGCCTCCAGAATTCGGCAGAAAGTGAGGAACGGTTGTTGTTGTTGATTTATTTATTTAATAATCATTAAATTTACACTAAATGTGAAATGAATTCTTAAACTATCAAATTAGTAAGTAAAAATACATTTTTGTAAAAGATGTGAGAATTCTTGTACAAAGTCTAACATACTATCTGCATAAAGGAATATCGTGAGCTATTGTTAGCATACTTCGATTGGCCATTGTCTTGTATCGAATGTGATGTACTTTAGGAGACCGCTGTGGAGAATTGAGGATAAATACCTTTAGTTACGTATGAATCATTTTTAAACAATAAGTACTGTAGTTATGTTATTCTAATATGCTATATTTATAGATATATATGTGCGTTATAAGAAGATTTATATTTTCTTAACACGACTGGGAGATATCTTATTATTTGGTTAAATCCTTTTTGAATTAATATTTATATTCGTCATAGAAAATCAAGATTTATATTCATAACATTTATTATAATAAAAAGCAATAATTGACATTGCTTCTTATGGACTACTATCAGTAGGTTGCAAGATAGAAATATGTAAATAAAACATGGAACACAAAGAATCTAAAACATTTTTTGAGAAATATGTAGATATCTTTAAATATTTATAAATATTACTAAATAAGCAACTTTTATTTAATTATTTCTGATTTATCTTCCTGATAGGCAGATTTGACGAAGACCGGGAAAAGTTTTTTGCGGTCTTTGCTGGAAATCCGGCCTAAAATAGAAAACAGTGTCAAACACTACATTCTCTCTGCTTGCTGTAATATTCGGATAAATATATTTATACTTTATTATTAGCGTTATTTACATTATTTTCCATATATTGTTCCAGAGAGCAGCCGATTTTCACGTGCAAGGCCCACGTGTTTCACATAGACCCCAAAACGAAGCGATCGTGGATGTCGGCGAGCTCGTCGGCGGTCTCCGTCTCGTTCTTCTACGATTCATCTCGAAATTTGTACCGCATTATCAGTGTTGAAGGCACTAAGGTATGCATTTTTTAAGCGTCACTCTGTATCCCGCATATAGCGGGGTAGGCAGAGGGAATCTAGTGCTAAGACGCTCCGTACCTTACCCACCGCCCTGTTTTCGAGGTATTGCGTGTTAAAACGTTGTGTGGTGTTGACCATAGGGCGGAAATGAAAATAACTTGTTCCTCAACGCGGAAATCGAACCTACAACCGCGTTTACAGTCGGACGCAGAACCACTACGCTACGCCGGTCTGAATATTACCGGATTCTATTACTATATTTTTTTTATTTCCAAAATGAATATCACGACACGCCACTGTTCCCTATTTTTGGAGGGCATAGAGAAAAAAACTGGTAACTTAGTACTTGTAGAACAAACTTTATTGGTTGGTTTTTTAGTCATAGAATTTTTTTCTAATCAATAACTCAGTTATAACTTTCCAACGAATACATTTATTATTTTAATACCCAAAAGTAAATTTATTATTATTATTATATAATTAGTTATATTTAGTAATATTTCTTCTGTAATATTTTAATTATATAGTTCGTACTACTGCTAACATCGTGTCGAAGGAATCCACGAAAAGGAATGAATAATTTCAAGCAAATTCCTCCCCTCCACTTTGCTCTGTTGAATTTCAGAAAATTGTTTACTAAAGAATGCCTTCAGTGTAAAATGTACACTCTACTAATTATAATTTCCTGTCGTTAGCCGTTCTGTTTAACTCGAGTCAGTCGATCGAGACACTGACACTGCCATTTATATACGGGATGACAGCATTCCTTAACTTTTTTGACGCGTAATCGCTAGCAGAGGTTTGTTTAGGTTTAAATATTTAAAAAAACAACTTCACGCTGTTTCCCGCATGTAGCAGGGTAGACTTAGGGAGTCTTGTGTTAAGACACTCCGCTCCTCGCTTCCGTCGTATTCTGGATGCACTACGTGTTGAGTGGCGGAAATCAACTCGACACCACAGCGAAGAAATAAAAATATTAAATATTTCTTCGAGTGGGAATTGAACCCACAACCTGTCGCGGTAACAGTCACACCTTTGTGCCATTGCGCCACGACTGGCTTCTGATAGAAATTTACTTAAAATAATTTGTTGAGGTCATCGTGGTGCGATCGGTCGGTATATAACTGTCAACGTAAGGTTTGTGGGTTCAGCGACTACAGGGAAAATTCATTATTATCATTTTCCTATTGTAGTCGATAGAGTGAGGTGTTAAGTTTCTCCACTGAACACCCATATTCTTGAATTTAGCTGAAATGCGGAGAAGTGTTTTGACACTAAGTTGTATCAGTATGATAGTGATACAACTTACATTTTTTTTATATTATTTTGATTTTATTTTCATTGAATATATTACAAAAGGCATAGACATAGTGGTGAGATCGAAGAGTAAATTGTCATGCTTACGAATTAGATTATTGGAAATAATCAAATTTTAGGAATAAGTAAGAGAAAAAAAATATATAAAATCTTAAATTGTTATTTAAAAATTAGAACATTCTAGTCGAAGCGCTCTAGACAATAAGGCTCTACATTTGTACCTACTCTTTAAATTTTGTTTTTTTTTTTGTTTTATTTTTTTAATGCCTTAAAAAGATAAAAACAACAAAATAATATATATTCAATCCAAGGAATGTATATATCAAATAAGTGGTGCAATCCAAGGAATATATATTATTTAAAAAAAAAAAAATAATAATAATATATATTCCTTGGATTGCACCACTTATTTTTGTCACAATACTACTTATATACGATTTTATAGGTAAACGTATAGTGTATACGATTATCTATAGATATAGATGTCTTCATCATATTATATCCAGTTTGGAGATTATATTATCTAATACCTTTGGGAGCTCAGGAGAGTACTTATAAGGGTCTCATATAAACTTCAACATTAATGTCTTTTGGCTTGCTCGTCTATTTCATTATCTTCGAGTGTGCTACCTCTACGTGCGTGAGATAAAACTTACAACGTAAACGTAGAACTGAGATATATTTCGTCATTTTTTTCGTCTTTTAGTATTTTTTTTCGTATTATATAAGGTAAGCGTATAGAACGTAGTGTTGAGACACTCCGTTTGTCCAAGTTTTGCCAATATTTTAAAGAATATAACGTTAATAGGCGTTTTTTTATGTGGAAATTGAACCCAGAACCATAACTTGTAGAATAATACTTTTCACAGTGCCATTGCAATATTTCCCATCACATAACCTGATTTATGAAAACTCCAACACCGCCCTACATTCTCAATACAATTCAATATTGATGCATGCATTCGTAAATTGGTTTAGCTTTGTAAAACGTTTGAAAAGAAAAATCTTTTATGTATTAACTGTTTTTTATTGTTTAAAATTATACTTTATAATAATATGTCTTTAACGCCAATATTGTAAAAATGACTGACTGAGTTTGTTTGTATTTTTCTGGTACGTGCCCAATTGACCCGAAAAATTAAAAAAAAGTCCAGGCGCTCCCCCAGAAAACATCAGTTGAGTACAATCAGTTCATAGTCGTAAAGTCATTTCTCTTTGACCACGACGACGAAGCCCCAGGTAAAAAATATAAAATGGAAATTTTCATTTAGTTTTCTTAAAGTCAATATAATAAATTTTATTAATGTTACTAGATTCTTTAATTTAGCAGATCATTTTTACTATGCAATTTACAAAATATAACTCGTTCAGGTAAACTTACCAACTCAGGTTCAACTACGTTAGTATAAATAGAAAACTATATATTTGGCGTTTTCGCAGTCGTAAAGTTCCAACATTATACGCCACTACTCTAGTTTAGTGTGAAATTAGGTGCAGTAACGGACTCATTATACTGCTTTACAAAAGCTCTTTCATATGAAGAGAACGAATGATTCATAATTTCTTTTTACGCGGCATTCTTTTGTCACTGTGCCATTTCAGTGTTAAATTTAAATTTGAACTGCAAATCACTGGTAACCAGTAGACTTCCCATTTTTTTTAAAACCTATCAAAAAATTAACCTACCGGGATTTAAACCCGCGCCTCTTGAATACCGTTCAATCGCTCATACGACTAAACCATACTTTCTCACCAAGATGCGTCGACACTCTTTTACGCTATTCACAAGTTATTTAGGGATGTTGTTAGCATCTCTGTTGGGGTATTATTTCTGACCTTGTTTTATTTATTTTTATATAATTTAAAAACCAAAAAATATATATTTTAAATAATTTTCTCGTTATCCTAGTCGACCCGGCATACTCAAGTGCAATAAAAATGAAAATATTGTATGGTCGTTAAAATACTTGCTGCAAGTAAATCAGACACCAATATAGCGTTATATAGCATTATGCATTGATTGTTTTATAAATAGAGAGATAGCCAAGAGGTTGCCAAAGGGAGACCTCGATTGATCTCCGAAAACACACTATCAAAGATACTGGACGAAAGTCACGTAAAAAGCATGAGGACGGAGGGCATGTATGAGGAGGTTGATGACAGAGAACGTGGCGAAAGAGGTATGTAGAGACTAGCGCTTGGCGCTCGATTCTCTCTGACTACTCCGCCAGGATACAGTGAGAAGCAAGTAGTAGTAGATATTGGTGAAGCTAGTATAAGCGTTATAACAACGAATTTGTGAGTGATTGTTGCACTTGGAACCATAACGGTAAAAAAATACTCTTTTTAGAAACGTATAAAAAATATAGTGGTCAGAGCGGTTGGACGCTTTCCAAAAGAGGCCCAGGTTCAACTCCTGTTACGTTCAAATTTTATACGTTTCTAAAAAAAGTACAGTTGAGCTATACATCACTTGGCTGAACGAGTTGTGAATTCAAATCCCATCTGACGTGTAAACAAATAGCAATTTTGAGTCTACCACTTTCTGTAGTATTTCGAAAAAGATATACTGTTTCAGGTTTCTTTACCATATTTTGAAATATAAAATTAAAGCGATTATGATATACCTATATTACATAGTCCGTATGTATGTAAAATACAATGATATGATTTCAACACGTCCATATTGCGGTGAAACTCGATGAATTATTGCCAGCAAATCGATTATACGTTCCGCGTCGTTACGTAAGTAAACCGAGATATTGTTTTAGTACATATCTCATTCTTTAGTTTGAATGTGTGTATTATATACTAGTTTTTAACTGCAGCTTCGCCGCCAGTGGTCAAACTAATAATCATTTCGAGACAGAATGTCTTAATACTAGATTTCCTCTGCCTACCCTTTGCTTTGTACAGGGAACTGCTGAACTGCAGCTGCTCTTAACTATACACTCATATTATATTACATTAAATATTACATAGATAAATAAAAAAGATTGTCTCCATATCTTATACCTAATACTTAGACAACGCAGTGACGAAATACTGTGGGAAATTACGGAGTGTAGGGGAGCACTAAAAGAGGTTTTACGAAAATTCTTTACGGAAACGGCAAAAAAAATGAATTTTATGTGTCAATTTCCACGCGAACGAAGTTGCAGGCAGATTGATATAAGACAATCTCGAGTGTAAATTTATATAATATGCCCCATATTGTAATAGAATGCAATGCGACGTTTTTCTTTTACATCTACTTCACTTATATTTTATTAGTTATGTTTTACTTTATAACTGAACATGACATGATCTTTAACATTTTTAAAGTATTATTCCACACTTAGAAGAAAAATACTTATTTAGAAAACACAAAATTTTTAACGTAGCGGGATTTGAACCCGCGCCTCTTTGGGTGGATTCCAAGACTTTGTTTAATATTTTTATCTTGTCTTTTGCATCTATACGATACTAAATGGTTTTTATTCGAAATAGACTTATTTGTCATTGCCCATAATGCTATCCATAATTTTTCTGAGCTGAAATAGTTTTGTGTATTTTTTCTTTTCGTATGAATGTGTGGTACAAGATATTATTGAGCTCCGCATACAAATAACTCTTTAATTTTATTATATCGAATATTTGAATAAGATTCTGAATTTCTGATTTAACTCTGACTTATATCTAAGAGATTGACGTGACGAATATCCAAGACAAAATATATATATTTTTTCAATTTGACCAAATAGTTCCTGAGATTAACACGTTCAACCAACTGAACTCTTCGGCTTATTATTAATACACATTATTAAAAATATTTCATTCACTTATTCCAGGCGGTAATCAACAGTACGATAACAGCTAACATGACGTTCACGAAAACATCACAGAAATTCGGGCAGTGGAGCGATGTGCGAGCGAATACGGTGTACGGGCTTGGCTTTGCGTCGGAGGCAGAATTGGGGAAGGTATCTATATATTTTAAAATTTTAATTATTTTTTGTATTAAAGAAGAACGGAGTGTTTTAACACTGGGTTTCTTTATGCCTATTTTGTTAGCTTAAAGGTGAAAAATATTATATTGTAAGTATAAAATACGGTTATTTCTCGGAATATGCTATGTTACATATAAGCGAACAGAACGACTAGAAGTACGGTTAGACTTAACGTAAAGATTAAAACTATAAAGTGGAGTTCACGAGACTTAACGCTGCTGTTTTATGTTGGCTGTCAAAAAGCAGCATAAACTGGTGTAACCATATGTGATGAAAGATGTTATTAGTTTAAATGTTATCAGAATCTGTTCAGGAGTTTTTGGTATATGGATATGCATTCATTTCTCGAGAGAAAAGTATATTTGATTTTTAAAATAGATTTGATTTTTTGAATTACTCTTACTCGTTATGCTAATAAAAACATAACTCATATAAGAATTTAGATTGTGACACTAAAAAAGCAGTCGGAAATATAAAAACTTAAACAGTCTTAAATCTCCATAATAAAATGTAAAAAGATAATATTTTTTGTCACCAGTTCATAGAGAAGTTCCAAGAGGTGAAGGAGGCGATCCAGGCGCAGCAGTGCGGCGGGGGCGGCAAGAGCAACGGCTCGGGCGCCGCCACGCCCGTCGCGTCCGCCACCGCCAGCCCGCTGCTGGCCGCGCGCGCCGCCGACGAGCCCGCGCTGTCGCCCGCGCAGGTACGCAGCACGGCCTTAACTAAAGCCGCTCAACATACAACATATATCTCCAACATGTGTTGGTGCGTAGGGAACAGAATGTCTTAACAATTGGTATCCTCTGTCTATTCTGTTATTTCTCACATATTTATTGAATAATAAATCTACAGTATTTTTATTGAATAATAAATCCACTTATAGTACTTACAACATAAATTGAGATATTTACATATCTATGTGATGATTGATGATAAAATATGGTTTTATTTTAATAATTAAAACGTTTCTTATCAAAATAAATAATTAAAAAAAAATCAAATCAGCTTCACGCTGTATCCTGCACACAGCAAGGTAGACGGAGGGAACTTAGTGTTAAGACACTCCGTTCCCCACTTTTCGTCGAATTCTGTAGAAATTGCGTGCTGAGACACCTGAGCGAAGAAATGAAAATATAAATGTAAATAAATATTTCATATCCTCGAATGGGAATCGAACACAAAGACCAGTCGATTTCACAGTCACACTTTGTACCTTTGCGCCACAACCAGCCTCAAAATAATATTTGTTTGTTCGTTTTAGCCCAAAGTGGAGAACGACGAGATGATGGTACATCAAAGAGCTCATTCTGTATCATCTACGTTACAGGTACATAAATACACAATAAATATATTAAATATATAAAAAAAATACGTTCCAACCAATTATATAAACATATATTATTAATCTTTAGATCTTTAGAAAATGTATGTATGTATATAAGTATTTATATATATAACATATCACGGTTATTTTGTGTAAAAAACACATGAACTTAATCTTCGACCTAGTACATGTATTGACACAGTCGTCTTATTTTGTATTTATAAAATGCGTAAAAAATATAAATGGAGTAAACAAGAAGAAATAGGTGTAAAATAAAAAAAATGCAAAACTTGTAGTTCTTTACTTTACTCGTTTACCCGACTGCGGCGAAGCTCAAAAGGAGTTTTATGTTTTAGAGAGCATGTATGCCCGTTCCTTTGTTCCAGTAGCTGTTAAACTACTGAATCAATTTTGATAAATGATATGTCGTCCTTGGAATTGTCTTGATGGCGCGATGTAAATGTGGTCAGAAAGCGGAAGCGGTTAATCTTTTTAAGAATGATAAATATATATATATATATATATATATATATATATATATATATATATATATATATATATATATATATATATATATATATATATATATATATATATATATATATATATATATAT
>JAATLQ010019458.1:1318-18977 GCA_013421005.1 Heliconius erato x Heliconius himera
AGCGCGATTTCTATATAACATTCGCTGGCAAGCTAATGCCTTGAGTTCATTCAAATGACGATAACTTTTTTTTTAATGAACCGATTTTGATGAACCAAACTTTAGAACCTAAATTGAGTTAAAACAAAGCAATTGGTGAAATTTTCAAGTAAATCGGTTCAGTAGTTTCAGAGAAAAATGCGGACAACAATATGTCGACAGACAGACAGACAGACAGACAGACAGACAGACAAGAAATTGAAAAAAAATCTTTTTGCTTTCTATTAGTCTTTTTAAGTATCCCTCTATCCATTTCAGTCAGAATTACTAAATGTACAGACAAAATATTTTTACTGTCTTATTATATATAGAGATTATATTACGATTGCGGTGGTTGTGGGTTCAAGGCACTCTGTGGGTGGCGGTCTTTGCGTTCTCTATTATATATAAAAATATATATTATACTATAATTCTAATTATGATATACTAAAGTAGGTAATATAAACAAATAAAAAGAATGCATTAATAAATCTACTTAACATAAATAAATTTGTATGTCGTTTTTCAAATTCATGATAAGTGTTGTGGAAAATTTGCTGATACAATTTACGAGAAAATCTATTCAAGCACTACACTGTTGGGCGACAGAATAGACTTGGAATTCTATGGCGCGGTCTCGGAAGAAATAGCCTTTGATGGGAGCTTCTGTCGACACAGAAAATCAAGATAAATAGCGTACAGTACATTTCCGACAATTTATATTTCTATGTGGATGTAATGAATCTCAATTTAACTGGAAATCCTTCTGTCAATTATACCTATAGTTTATATATGTTGAAAAGTAAATTATTATCTGTGGAAATTAAAAAGAATGCTTTGTTAAACGTTCGTTCATTCTTTGTGACAGCCAAAAAGGCAAATTTAAAAAAAAAATATTATCTGAATTTTCCTTGTAAAAATACAGTAGCAAAAATATAAATTCTTGTCGGACCCATTATAAGAGATTGCGCAATAGGCAGTGCAGACTGGTACCTACTTATTCTACGTCCTTGTTTCCCTTTGACGTTTCACCATACCCACAGCTGACATTTAATCATAAGAGTTAGTTAATTTAGAAATGTAGGTTGGTGTTTCTTTACATTTGCACTCATAATGAATAGAAATACGATACAGTAGTTCTATACGTCTAACGCGTGACGGTACACAGCATCAGGTGACACCGACAAGAACTTCTATTCATTTGACGTTATAAAAGATTGTATTGAAATACGTTTTGGATAATAAGTAACGCTGTAGTTTCTGATATATGGCTTAAAATACTGTTTGATTATTATTGGTTTATCTATTCATAATTTGGAAAAGAATTAGAATTTGATTAAAAAAAAATGTTCTAAATATTCAATTACTAGAAACGATAGTAAATTAATGAAACTACGAGAAATCCCCCGTGGGGAACTGGGGGAGTGGAAATCGGCTATATCTTGTAAATGCTTACGGTTTTGTTTGAACAATGCAAACGTTCATTTATAAGAAACCACTTTATATGCATTAAACATTAAAACTGTTTTGTATGTAGCGAATAAACAGACATAAAAGTTTATTGGCTACATACAAAACAGTTGAAATATTGAAATGAATAAAAATTGAAGCCAGTATTAGGGGCGCAAATGCTTGACTTGCTGTAAACGTGGCTGATTGTGGGTTCGATCCCTATTCGAGAAAATGAAACATTTATTTAAATTTATATTTTTATTTCTTGCTCTGGTGTTTCATTATTCTGGTATCGAGGCAAAGCGCAGCGTTCAGTTCCCCCACGCAACGCCTTCAGTTTTCGACGAAAAATAGGGAACGGAGAGAATAATATTATTTTAACACATAAACACAACGAAAAAGACATATAGATATACATACATATACTAAGTAAACATAATACGAAAACATGTCAGCAAAACTTCACAGCATCATCCAACTCGCTACACAACGGCCACTAGAAACGAATAGATGTTGTTAGAGGAAGTATCCTCTTACAGGCTTTGTCCCTGATGTGGTCTAGGGATGCACCTACAATTGTCCCGAGTCCTTCGCCCGGAACCACCAGTACCTTTAAATAAGTATACCTGCAGGAACAGCATCAGTCTCTCTGACACTTTGCGCGTTAATTAGTGTGGTGTTGTGCCGTGGAGTTCATTTAAAAATATTTAACATTTAAATAAAAACATAATATTTTTGTTATTTTTTATCATTATAACAAAACCATTTAAACTTAACAAGATTGTGAAGCGTTCACGCACATGTTCTAGTATTTAATTCAACAAACATCTCAATCATTGTTCAAGTGAGTAGATAATCCAATATTATACAGACTAACACTTTTGTGGACTGTTCTACTATACAAGCGTATTAACTCACCAGGTTGTTTAAGCTGCCCGTAAGTTGTTTCGTTCGCACTTCAGCCTCTTTAATTTAATTACTCGAAAGACTACATCCAAAAGCAATTACACTTTAATACTGGCTGAGCAAAAAGGAAACGAAAGCAAATTATTGTATTTGCTGAACGAAAAAAAATTTTGAATTTTAACTGTTGAAATTGTTATTTTGCTGAATTTATATGGGTACAGTGTAAGGCGAAGCGCGTTTGCTTCGTTTGCACAGGTAATGATCACTAAAGGAATACAGAGTAAGAGGAGCTAGTATGGCAACAGTGGAATCACGACGTACCTAATTGTTCATCGAGCTAGCCACGCCTTTAGTCTTCATTGTAGGACAATTGATATGGTATCAATTTCTTAATTTCTGCGTTGTGCGGTGGTTGTGGGTTCCCCACTCAGAGAAATGATTTTATTCGTATTAGTTTTATTTCTCCACTTTAAGAATAGAGTTTCGTCACTCACAAAGTCTTCAATTTGGATGGAAATCGGAGAGCGCGACGTTTTCTAATTTCTCTTTGCTTTCTCCGCTGTGCAGGAAAAAAGTGTGATTGTAGCAAATGGTTGTAAAGGCGTGAAATGAACTTTACATCATAATATTATATATTATATCCTTTTAGAAAAACCAGATGTGTAGAAATAAAATATATTTATATTATAAATACCTACGAATTGTTATCGATAGTGGAGGAAGGAACGTATTTCACGCTTTCAGTCGAGTACACACACAAAGAGAAATCGACGACTCGAGATCATGTTTACCTGATCGTGAACAGATATTTGCTATCTGAGATCGATGATGCTTAACTTAATGTACCTTTATATAGCTTTATTTCATAATAGTGCTCTTCTTAGATTTCCTCTGAAAAAGGTCAATTAAGGACTAAAATTTCACTCGAGAAAACTCATAACATTACTTAATTAAAGGTTTCTTATTAAACTATTTTTATTGACTTTCTCAAAGCTCTACTCTATTTCCATGCGGTATATTGCATGTTATTATTGTTATACTTCTGTTGGAAGACGTATAATTAGGGCGGCCATGGTTTTTTTTTGTATGAAACATTTATTACTAAAGCAGAAACTAGTTATTACCGTAGAAATATTTTACGCGGATTCCACTGTTAATTGTTGGGAGCGAAACGTACCGTATAAATTAAATTTTGCAGATGCACAAAATCAATATAATAAATTAAAAATACATAATCCATAGAGTTGATTAGAAAGCTCCGTACCCAGTGGTGTTTTCATAATAATTTGTTCTATTATTTAGCGTGGGGAACGGTCCGCGAGCGAGGCGCGCGTCGATCGATAGCCGGACAGGTTATACGAGACTACGTAAATAATGAACGCGCTCACCGTTCTCCTCGCCGGCATCCGTGTCCTCGATCAATCCCTGCACGTGGATCTTTTTGTTTTCATCCCTTTAGCTTTGATGCAATATTCGCTTCGCCTCTCGAATCGCTCGAATCGCCTCGCCTTTCCACTTTACACTTCATTACGTTTCGACTTTGCGATGCCTTTTAGGTCACTTTCGTGCTGATTGAATTTCGGTTGAAATAGTTTGTTGGATATCGGTACGGAATATAAATGAAATATGATATTTTTAATAAGATTTAACTTAACGAAGCGTGTGGTTTCTAGTTATTGTTTATGTAATACGAACAATTGATGAAATGAGGTAAAATCGTCGTATGTATGATTAGGAAACTTTTGTAGAAACAGAGCTACGGAAAGAACATGAAACTTTCTGATACGATTCAATTACGTTTTATATAGATAGGAGGCCAGTGGTGGCGCAGCGGCACGATGTAAAACCGACTGGTTGTGGGTTCGATCCCCACTCGAGGAGATGAAATATTTACTTAAATTTATATGTCTATTTCTTCGCTCTGGTGTCGAGGTTAAGCGCGGCGTTGAGTTCTGCCACTCAATACGCAATGTCTCAAGAAAGAGGGGAACGAAGTGTCTTAACACTAGGTTCCCTCTGCCAACCCTGCTGGGTGCGGGATAGAAGAAGAAAATATATTAAACATTCATCTATTTTCAATTATTGAGTTAGCAACCGTAACGTTGAATTATTTCGATTGAAGCTTTAGGTATTCTATATACCTAGTAATAATATTTCCTAATATTATCGTTGTTAATATAGAACTTCAGTGAAGCCAATCGTAGCTGATACTAAATTCAATATACAATAAATTTAATTTTCTCTACAGTATTTTATTGCATAAAATATTGTCTCTAAATTAAGAATGTTTTTGCTTTCAGATGTTCGATCTGCTTCCAGTCGACGCAGAGATTGACATATTATGTCCTTTTACCAATAAAAAGGATTTAGTAAAAAATACGTATTCAAGACGCAATGCTTCCAGAATTCGGCAAAAAATGGGAAATGGAGTGTCTTAACACTAGTTTTCCTTCGTCTACCCTGTTGTGTGCGAGATACAGTGTGACATCATAAAAAAACTCATATATTACATATTTAAGGGGCGGACTAGAGCTGACACTGCTTTGTATTAACACCCCTTTAACTTTAAACAGAACCTTGAGAATCTGTAATTCTCACACTCTGTCAGCTAACTAGTAATTACAAGCGACCCACACGCGGCTTCGCCCGCCTAAACTTATTGTTTTATCATACGAAATTATACGAAATCTTTACATAAATTGGAACCTATGTGTTATTCTACTATATATGAGTATGCGCTATTACTATAAAGTTACATTTAAATCCGATCTGTAATTTTAGTGATAAAATGGAATAAATATTCATCTTTCTAACTTTCACATTTATAATATTAGTATGTAAAGAATAGTAGGACATTCCAATTGTGGGTACACCTAATTCCCACTCGATTTTCTCGCTCTGGTAACGAGACAAGGCGCGGCGGTGAGTTCCGCAACTTAATACGCAATGCCTCCAGAATTCGTGGAAAGTGGAGAATGAAAGTCTAAATGGTTGCTAAGTAAGTCTTAATAATAGATTCCCAGGTGGCCAGCCTTCTCTGCCATGGGGCCTTCTCTGCTATGAGGGGGATACTGTTTGAAACGTACTTGTAGCTACTGGATTGGATTCCATAGTACTTTTTTTTATTTAGTAAAATTTGATAGATTCAAAATATATAAGGTACCATAACAACGAGTTTCCTACGGCGGAAAAAAACTTTGTAAGCTAAAATTAAAGTATATTACAAATTAACGAATACAAAATTTTATATAATAGTTATCTTTTGTTCCCACTACTTGTATAAGAAAGTCCCACTTGAGACTTTAGATAATAACTATAAACGATTATGTTTTTTTATATTGCTGTGGTAAGTACTTAGTAGGTAATAAGTCAGTTTAATAAGCTAGCTTAAGCAAAAATATGTGATGGAGTTGATTCTTAGACAACACGTTCTTATGGATGTTCACATTTCTAAAAAAATAGATTTTTTATATATATATATTTCTAAGTAATACGTTCAAAAAAAATGATTCTTTTATTTTGGTAAATTTATTTTGTAGCTAATGTTGAGTAAGCGAATACCTACTATTTATTCGAACAGTTGAATTTTTATCCACTTCAAAGACTGATCTTTTCATGTATTTGCCTCCTTTAGTAAAGCCCTAGTGTTTTCATACATAAACATTAAAAGGTACGAGAAGCCGCCAGCTAGCAGACAAAGTAAACGGAATCTTGAATTTTAAATGTATATTTCGTTGTTAAATTAAATTTTAATTTTATTTAGCAGTGTAGGCAGAGGGAATCTAATGTTAAAACACTTCGTTCTCCATTTTTTAGTTGAACTCTGGAGGCATGATGACTGGCGGTATTTAACACGGCGATTTGCCTCAACACCGGACGAAGAAATTAACTACGACTAGCCTCACTTTATTTTAATAGATATTTACTTGAAAATGAAAAGAAAAAAGAACCGAAAAGTCGACTTAGATTATTTTTTTAATATTTTCATTTGTTATTACTTTTTTACATTGTTTCATATAATAAGACTAACTAACCTATAAGACTTGCAGCCACGAAGACAGAAGAGCGATATGCCCCATAATTTGGCAACTGCATTCGAGTGTGTGGGTAGAGTGGTACATTTTCTAGCACCATTCGAATTCAGTGCTCGAATGTGGACGTTCAGCGATAAAAGTGGATATGCGCGACGTGTTTTATGTAATAGTATAGTAACACGTAGAAGGTGTGCAATTTAGTCTGGAATTATATTAGATTATTAGATATATTATATATTTGATATCTTTTTTGATAGTCAGTAAGTTTCTATTCCATTCTCAATTTGTAATAAAATGAAAAATATATTTATATATATTTGTATAATATATATACATTTGATTGCTTTTCTATCTCCTTTTAAATTGAGAAAGGAATAGTGACAACGGAACTGGAAGCAATACCTATTACCTATTATCTTTTAAATTTTACATAATAAATTATATGTTTTTGTGATTATGACCTTTTCAGTTTATCTTTAGACAAATATTTATTGTTGGCTGGATTTGAAATTACATTGTATACACATTTTATTACATTGTACATATAATGTCAAATAAATTATTTATATTGTTCATATTTTTTATTTTTTACGTGTCCAACCTCATATTTTTTTCACGCTTCCTTATACGCTGTATCCCTCATAAGGCAAGGCTATGAAGAGAATCTAGTTTTAGGATCCTGTTCATCACTTTTCGCTCTAAATTCGATGCACTGTAATGAGTGGCGAATCTCCACAACTGTCTTAACAGGGCTGAAAATTTAAAATAATTTATTCCGTCAGTGAGGATTGAACCTACACCCATTGCGTTAATAGACAGATGTTTCCGCCCTACGCCACGACGGCCTTATTACAAAAGATATTTTATGTAATTCCTATGTTAATTTAATGTTTTCACTTCATTCGCATTTGTGTGCTTTTTGAAATAATAGTAAAATTACATAACCCTACATAATAATATATATAAATCATGAAGACAAAACCAGCAGAAGGCCCTCAAGATACCACAGAAATAAATAATTACATAAGGCAAATAAAACCCAAGTTGAGAGCTTATCTTAAGAGCAATAATGTCCATTAAGGTTTCTTCGAAAGGTCTTTGCTTTATTCCAAAGGAATTGGGTCTGAATTTTAGTAGGACTTTTACTTTTCTACTCGATAATTCAGTAGGTATCGAAGTTCACTTTGGTAAGGAATGTCTCTTACTTTATAAGATTTTTACGTGCTAAATTATGTAAAATTTGTAAACGTATTTCGAAAAATACTATATTATCCCCAATTTGGTTTTAATTAGGCAAATTAAAAAACATATTACTTTTAAAAATATTTTTTAGTTCATTATATAAGAATAAACTTATTTATAATTTCCAAATTTACATTCTCTAAAATTAGAATGCCTTCGGGACCATTCTACCGATATCCAATATAAAGTACATCCCCTCTGGATTTAAGGTCGACGAAACTTTTATCATTCCGAGCGCTTTATCATTTTAACGTTTTTTATATAGTATGGTTCAATTTCCATCACTCAATATTTACAGATAAATCAATTTATTTTGCCTACCTATCGCCGCGGCGTAGAGGGAGAAAATATATTAATAAATAGCTCTGTGCTCTTCCTGCCTGTATTGAGGTTACCACGCCCCGGGACTGTATAGTAAATATTATTGAAAACAGTAGTATTTTAAAATTAATATTTTTTTAATACAATACCAATATCCAAGTTCGCTTAAAATAAATCAAATCAGCGTCTCGCTATGTCCCGCACATACCAGGGTAGGCAGAGGAAACCTAGTGTTAAGACACTCCGTTTCCCATTTTCCGCCGAATTCTGGAGGCATTGCGCAAATTTCATTTTACTTTAATAAATAAATTTTGAAGACGTAAGTATAAAATAAAAAAAATATATATTCATATATGAATACACTATAGTCGTCGTCGACATAAACTTCGCAAAAGTAATAACGAATTTACGATACAAACATTTCAGCGATAGAAAGTTATCAAAATTCTTTAGTGAGCGTCTACAGCAGGCTTTATTGACAAAATTTTAGACTGACAGTTTTAATAACATTAAGTGAACCATGGCGTACCATATTTATACTACGTAACTATATGAACAATTACCTACTACGACTTTATTAATTTCTGGAAGACCGAAACATTACTAATGTAAATTTGTTGAATTGATATCTCAATGTATAGAATTTTTTTAATAGCATTACGAGTATATCGTGTCTTGCACATAACAGGGTACGCAGAGGGATCCTGGGAACCTAGCTTTAAGACACTCCGTTCCTATTAAGATATATCTGTTCACCACTTTCCGCTGAATTCTGGAGGTACTGTGTATTGAGTGACGGAACTCAACGCCAGATTTTGCCTCGTTACCAGAGCGAAGAAATGAAAATATTAAATATTTCATTTACTCTAGTTGGAATCGAACCCATTATCTGTCACATTCAAAGTCGTAAGCTTGTGCCCCTGCGCCAATACGAGAAGGAGAGATGTTTATAGAAAAATAATTAATAAATTTACATTATTTATTATTTTTAGGGTTCTGTAAATTTTAAGGAAAAAACAAACCCTTATAAGATCACTGTGTTGTTCGTCCGCCTGGCTTTCTGTCTGTTTATCTGTCAAGAGCGTTTGTAGTTATTGATTTGAAATTCAAACCATACACTCGGGTCTATGGCCTCATGATTTCCTGAAAAAATCATATTTCTACATTTACTTTCAAAAAAGATATGGCCGTTTATTTAGCAAAAAGTAGTACTAGTAGTACTAATTCAGGAAAAAATCTAAAAACTATATTTGTGGTTAAATCCTTACAATTAATAGCTTTAAAAGGGCGAAATTTGGTATTAAAGCCGCTAGTTCAAGTGAGGCTAAGCTAAGCTTAAATTTCAAAAAAGTATATATTTTTTTATATTTATACATTTTATTCAAATAAAATTTCGTAAACCAGATGAAATGCGGTGATGAATTTTATCACTGTACATGACATTCATTTTATAGAGGATACATTATTTTCAGTGATTTTTTTTTTATTCAACTACAGAATAAAACTAAATCAAATAAATGGAGAAGTATATGTCGACTTCGTTCCTAACCCGATCGCCGGCCGCAAGACTGGTTTCGAATCCCGCAAGAGGCGCCCTGCCGTCGTCGACACCCTCTTAAGGAGCCACGTAGTACAGGCACATTTACAGGGACAGACTACCCTCTTCCCTACACACCCGATGGTAAAGACCGTTCTTAACTTCATGTTGGACAAAATCGTTTATTAATAAGAAAAATTAAGTTATTGATGTTATTTACAATTAAGTGAGGCCGTCGTGGCCCAGGTTCACAAGGTATGACTGTAACGCAACGGTCGTGGGTTCGATCTCTACTCGAGGAAATGAAATATTTATTTAAATTTATATTTCCATTTCTTCGCTCTGGTGTCGAGGCAAAGCGCGGCGTTGAGTTCCGCCAATCAACACGCAATGCCTCCAAAATTCAGCGAAAAGTTGGGATTGGAGTGTCTTAACATTAGGTTCCCTCTACTCTGCTGTGCGGGATAAAGCGTGAAGCTAAAAATTTGCATTGTATCCCATACATATAGCAGTACAGGTAGAGGGAACCTAGTTTTAAGGCACTCTCTTCCTTTTACACCACACAATTTTCCGACACTGCGACACGACGGCCTCGAGAAATTTGTTACTTTTTTTATTTTTATTAAAGGAGTATGCTCTAATATAAATAAAACTATATATTTTTTTATCTGTGTATTTATTTTTCGACAACTTGCCATTCTTAACTATTGTGCATAAATAGGAAAACGTTATTTACAAATATAACATATACGACAGCCTGCTGCCGCCATACTCCGGACCAGAAACGTATTATTGAATAAGTTTTGTACTTATTCTAGACGTATTTACAATAATAGTATCAAAATATAAATGTTATTTAGACAAAATAAATTTTCAAATTTCATTTTTGACCTTATATCGTTGTTAAATGATAATTTAATCAGTTTGGTCAAAATTATTAATACGCTTTCTCTACCTATATAGGTACAGAAATAAAAAAATCATGTACATATAAAATATTAAAAATAAATTTCACTTATTAATGAAAATTCATGTCGTAAATCGTAATGACAATAAATTAATATCTGGAAAAAGTTTTTAACATTTAATTAATTCAAAACAAAAATACTTTTTTTTCAATATCTGACATACAAAAATTGTTTTGCATAAACTAAATAATCTAAATAAAAAAATGGGTCTAAAAATGTATTCCGTTCACTGTCCATTCTGTAATTTATAAATATCTAAATTCAAAAATCATTATATATAAAGGAACATAAAAATATGAGAAAATTAGCGAAAACCTTATTAAAACTAGCTTGTAATATTATAAATATTACTACATATAACAATTCGAAATCACTTTAACTTTTATTTATTTACAAGACAAACGAGACATTTGAGATATAATTTTCAGAAAACATAAAAGTGTGTTTTGAATCTTCAAAAAAAAAAACATACAAAAATATAAACAATCATCTATAAAACTATTTTATATTTATCAACATCGATCATAAATTATTCACAATGGCGACCTGCAAAAAGGAGGCAAACACCATTTTATTGTCCATTTTTGTATAAAAATAAAATTATGTATAATTCTAACAATTATATCTCAAGCCTTTATAACTTAACCTATGTGAATTGTGCAAAAGCGCATAAATTGAGGTAAAGTTATTAACTTAGCGTGTAATGGTGACTAATAATTGACTACATCAAAGAGAAACGATCGTATACCCAAAGCCTAAGTAATGTCATGGAAACCAATTGATGATAAAATTATATCCTTAAAACCAAGATATCTGAATGATCTGATGTAGAACCCGAAAATTTTGCTTCGGTTTAGTATTTTATGTATTTATTATTTTCTGTTCTATTCTTTGACTATGGCATTCCCAACTTGCCAATTGAAGACTAATCACTTCGTTAATATCACGTTGTATGGACAACACACAAAGGAGGTTGTACAGTAAAAAACAGGATCTTGAAAAAAATACATAATAGGAGAATGCATATCAAAAAGAGATCCAATTAAAATACTCCAGTACAATAAAAATATGCAAACTGAATATTTTAATAGACGACCATTTTTTATTAGACACTTGCAATGACAGATATCAAGTGTCTATTAAAAATGGCGGCAAACCATAAAATAATTTTTATTTACCGTTCCAACCATCAATATCTCAAGACGGTCATTCAGATAGTCTGTTTTAAGGCTATTCATTCCACAATAAAACCGAGCCAGGTTAAACAAGTGGTAATTTATCGACACTTAAACCGACGTTACGGGCTATAAACCCAACTGTTATATGACGACGCCACTCCTTGTGATTATTTTCGTTTGGTCTTTTGGTTTCTCGTCCATATTGATTTTGGACGCTTGAATCTTCGTCCAAGTTTCACCTAACGCTTTACTGAAATGGTCATCCACTTTAGTTGTTTTGTCATCTTTTAATCTGGAGGTTTGTATTTGTCGCCATGTGTCGCCCAAAGCTTTTGCGAAGTGGTCGTCGACTGAAAGACTTGCATTGTCGACGTCCATAGCGATGATTTTTGTTGGTTTCTCTAGTTCCTCGTCGGTTTTAAATTGTATGGGACTGCTGGCACGATCTTTTGTATTTGGTTTAGGTCCGGGTTGCGAGTTTTCGGTGACTCCACTCTTCTTGTAAAGATTCATATAATCATCGCCAAGCGACCGTCGGAAGTGCTCATCTATTACGGGGTCGCACATCGACATTGATCCTGCAAAAGAAATTATTATAATAAATATTTGTCAATAATCAAATTGATTTTTTTTATATTATTTTATTGTTATAACTAAAAATTAAGATGTTGTGAACATATTAAAACAAAAAGATTTTATAATAATTAGCACATAATTAAGGCCAGTCGTGGCGCAGAGGCACAAAGTGTGACTGTAAAATCTACTGGTTGTGGGCTCGATCCCCACTCGAGGAAGTGAAATATTTATTTACATTTATATTTTCATTTCTTCGCTCTGGTGTCGAGGCAAGGCGCGGCGCTGAGTTCCGCCACTCAACACGCAATGCCTCCAGAACTCGGCGGAAAGTGGAGAACGGAGTGTCTTAACACTAGGTTCCCTCTGCCTGCCCTGCTGTGTGCAGGATACAGCGTGAGAAGCTGATTTTTTTGATTTAAGCACATAGTAGGTTTACATAAAATATAGGTTTGAGACTGGCATGTATTTAGAGGAAATAGAATATTTATTTGCTTGTGACCTACTAAAGTGTTGGAACAGTGGAACAGACTATGAATCGCCAGAGAATTGATTAACCTACTTACAAAACGAAGCAATATAAATTTATGCTTGTGAAATATTAAATAACTATTGTTAAGAGAATTTTAAGGAAAATATACAATAATTAATGAGAAGATACAATTTATAGTCAATAATGATAATAAAAAAAAATGTATTTTCTTATGAAGGTGAGGGTGCTTTAAATGATTTATTAAAAGTATCCTCACCCCAACCTATTTTTCTAAATATGGAAAATGGTTATGATTATATATATTATTTAAAAAAATATATATATATCTATTTGATGAATATCTATTTGGCTGAAAGATTTCACTGTTCTCCTTAATTGAGGTGGATAGTGGAATCCAACGTTGGCCTTTACCAAACCAGATCAAAAAATGTATTTTAATTTCAAAACTCGAAACTATTGCAATCGCTTTTATTTTAACTTTATATTGTATGTATTAAGTATTAATATTGTCTTTCCTATATAAAGCTCAAATTTATATGTATACTGCGTTATTGTTTAATTAATTATAACTTGTACATATTTAATATCATTTTTAATAAGAAAAAAAGTATCTTCTTTGACTAGATATTAATAATATATAGGAACAATATTTTTTTATTAGAGGCCGTCGTGGCGCAGGGGCACAAGGTTTTGAAGGTAACGCGGCAGTTGTGAGTTCGACCGCCACTCGGGGGACTGAATGATTACATATTAATATTTTCATTTCTTCACTCTGGCACCAAGGCAAAAGCCTGGTGTTGAGTTCTGCCACCTAACAGGCAGTGCCTTGGAAAGTTGGACGAAATTCATTTTTGATTAATTATTTAATCTAATAATATCTTACCAGGCGGTGATTCATTGCTTTTGATGACTGAAGGACGGTTGTATGGCGGAGGAGCTTTAGATCGCAACCGCATGTCAATCGGGGCTTCGTTCCTCACACCGGGGTATTCAGGGGGCGCTGAAGAAAATATATAAATATATAGTAAATGTATACTTAAAAATAGAGAATAATAATAATTTTCTTTTTTTTCTAGATTGTATTCTGGACACGGCGGCATAGGCAGGGGGAACCTCGGAACCCAGTGTTAGGATGCTCCACACTTCCGTTCCCCACTTTCGCCGAATTCTCGAGGCATTGAGAGGAGTGGTGGAACTCAACGCCGTGCTTTGCTTCGTTACCAGAGCCAGAAAATTAAAATATTAAATATTTCATTCCCCGCGTGAGAATCGTACCAACCGTCGAGTTAACAGTGTTTTTAAACATTTTTAAAGTGTTTTTAAGTATGCTAAAATTAAAAGATAAATCCGGTTAAGTGCGAGTTAGACTCGTCCACTGAGGCTTCCGTACTAATTTCAAGGATTGTAGGTCAACGGGAAGTATAATTTATAAAATGTGACTTAAGTTTCACTTAAGTCGGACATAAGATTCATTGTATATGAAATTAACTATAAATATAAATTTGTAACAATTTTTTTCTATGAAATATTTCTAATTTTTCACGCGATCTTAAAGTTCTGGAGAGACGGACAACAAGATGATCATATAACAGTTTCACTGTTACCTTTTGAGGTACGGAACCTTAAAAAAAATTTAAATAACAAAAACATTATTTGAATATTTATGTGAACAATAAAAAATACATAAATTCTAGTATAATAGTAATAAACTATTATATTTCCTAAAATTAAAATGTATTTACAAGACATGTAGAGTAACGTGTAATTCGTTTAGTGCACAATATTTAATTACATCGTATTCTCAAAGTCGGTACGTTCGCGACTAAAGCAATTAAAATTTAACTTATTAGGTTGAATTAATCTACTGTTCGTCGCGCTCGAGTTGGTGGGTAATTTGAATAATTACCTAGTGTTGTAGTCAAAAAATTGATTTGGAATTTGTTTTATAGAGTATTTTTTTTGTCTGAATTGGTCCTATTTTATGATTTTTTTTATATTTTTATAACATGGTTGTGTAAAAATCAGCTTCACGCTGTATCCCACACACAGTAGGGTAGGCAAAGGGAACCTAGTGTTAAGACACCCGTTCCCCACTTTCTGCCGAATTCTGGAGGCATTGCGTGTTAAGTGGCAGAACTCAACGCCGCGGTTGGCCTCGACACCAGAGCGAAGAAGTGGAAATATAAATGTAAATATTTCATCCTCGAGTGGGGATCGAACCCACAACCAGTCGATTTACAGGCACACTTTACGCCCCTGCGTCACGACTGGCCTCATGACATGATTGTGTACATTTGCTTTAATCTCTGATGTATAAAATTAATTATTTTAATATGACGGGAAGCATTTAACTTGTAGTTTTTTGTTTTGTTAAGTCAAAAAACTGTTACTTTTATTTAGATTACGGATTAAAATAAAAACGTGTTGGTGAATCACTAGTACAACAAAAAATGTTCTTATAAAATAAAAAGTTTACATTTAATTGTATCATGTAAAATTTTGACGTTATAAGAATATTTTCTATCACTGTTAAGTGCATTGGTTGCGAGTTAAAATTTCTCTTTTGAATATATTTACATACGTACGTATGTACATCTAATTTAACATAAATGGCAGACAAAGCGCGATTTAGTTTAACCATTGTACACATGTAATATCTGAAATTTGACACAAAATAGAGTTAAACAATTTTTCGCTTCCAAAAACTAATAAACTGCGGAATTTATTCAGTTAATAGAAACCCATTTTCTTAGCATATTAAAATTATCAATATTTAAATCATTTTATATGAAGAAATATAGTTATATACCTTTGCCGTTCATAGCTAAGTTGGCGGGTCCATCATCCACCTCGTCGGACAGCTCACCGTCGCTGTGAGGCTGCGCGCGCGTCACTGAGGCGACGCTACGCCGCTCGTTGAACGACTGGGACCGTAGCGCCATTTTACCGTTCTCTCTGAAGAAAATATATAATATCTGATTAGAATACAATAAAAATCATTGTAATATTTCAACTAAAATTGTTTTAATTAAAAATAATAGCACTTTTTCACATTAATTCCGTCGTAATGTTTACAATAGATTTATAATTTTAAGTTCATTATTAGCAGTAATAATTAGTGGCTACATAATCAAACTTTAATTAAAATACATTTTAATTAAAGTTTCGGGTGGAAAATGAAGAAGAGAATATCTTTACACAAAGTTCTCTATTTATTTTAATAAGTACCAAAAATAAATTTTCTATTAAAAATTATAGTGACGTTTAATAACAGTACCGAAATAGCTAGTTAATTAATAATATAGAATATGTTATATCAATATTTAAATACAAAAACTTATATATAATAATAATAATAATATACTTTATTCAAGTGACCAGTGACTCATTATGGTTAGTAAATAATATTTCTTACAGACTAGGTTAGTTAATTATAGTACATCGAATTTAAAAAAATTACATTAAAAGATTACAATTTAAAAATTATACGAATCATCGCTGCACCGTCCCGTTAGCAACGGAACAGCAATGATTTATGTATGTGCAATCTAGTCTATTTGATATCATATTCAGTATACTGTTGACACTACCCCGTACCCGACGCACCAGAGACCCGCATCTTTTTCTCATGAGAGCATAAAAACAGTCAACACGGGCTTCAGCGAACATCCCTGAGGCACTGCAGCATCGAGGTAGTCCCAACAGCATCCTGAACGCGTTATTGTACTGAACGCGGAGAGCACTGTAAGTAGCACAGACATAGTAGTTCATCAGGAAAGAAGTCCCGTCCTGAATTAAAGCACTCCGTTTTGTGGAGTGGCGGAATTTAACGCACCCGCTTTATCTGACAAATCTTTGCATCAAAGCGAGGAAATGAATATAATTCATTCCACCTAATGGCAATCGAACCTACAACCGCATTTACTGTGAGCGATCACTGCACCACGACCACAACCTACCAAAAAACTTACAATATAAACTTACTTCGGTCTATACTCCGGCAGGCGCATAGAACGTCGTTCCCTTCTCCATTTCCCGCCGGTAAGCTCCCTGGACTGCGCGCGCGGCGCCTCAGGAGATAGAGTGCGGTCGCCCTCTGATTCTCCGCTCGATGCTGTACTCGGAGTCTCTGTAAAGATGATTGACTTTAATTACAATGATTTTATTGAAAATTAAATTACATTTAAATTTCAGTATAACGTAAAAATAGTACTAAATTAAGTTATGTAAAACATGGCAAAAATAATGGTGCATACTCAAGATAACATAGGCTATGAATAAATTAAATTACAAAGCTGGTTTAGATATCGTAGCGCATTCCCTACACTTAGGATTGTTTTTTTTTCATATGACTAAATCAAAAAGTGCTTATAAATTATTTAAAATCAAAAAATATACACATATAATATACACAAGTTAAATGATACACTCGAAAAAATGATCGATACCTTTATGAGGCGAGGCAATCCACGGTTGCCATAAAGGCATATTAAACTTGGGCGATTGCGGTGGTTCCATTGAAAGTAAATCAAGGGTACTCAACGGAGTCCTGGCCAAAAGAAACAAATAATGCGGAAGTTCCATCATCACAACACCACTAACAACCTCGAACGAACACTTAAAATCATGACATATTATAAATCCAAATGATGTCAAAATTCACAAGTGCACTGATAAGAATCCAATAAACTTCCAGTTGTACAAACACTCCTTTAGAAAACACGAGTGTATCCTATAGACAACACATTGGCGTCCCTGCACAGGTAACACTGAAGGTCGACTGAATAAAAAACGAGCTGGAAGAGATTACATTGGAATAAATAAATGAGATGAACAAAAAATAAACCGAAAGGAAAAAGAGCATCATGCTACATCCACGCGGCCGGACGTTGCGGCGCTTCCTTCGAACACGACGATACAGGCTGTATGCAATATGC
>JAATLQ010019462.1:0-12681 GCA_013421005.1 Heliconius erato x Heliconius himera
TCTGTTTGTCTGTTTGTCTGTTTGTCTGTTTGTCTGTTTGTCTGTTTGTCTGTTTGTCTGTTTGTCTGTTTGTCTGTTTGTCTGTTTGTCTGTTTGTCTGTTTATGTGAACACGTATCACGTAAAAAGTACAAAATAAATTTAAGCAACTTTTATACATAAAAATTACAAAAAAATCAAAGTAGCTTTTAGTGTTTATTTCATTATAATCGCTTCACTCTATCAAAAGATGTAAGTATTTAAATTATGATTAATTAGTTTAGTTTATTTTATAAATAAATAATTGAGAAACGTCTCTATAATACATCACACATAGCAGATTTCTAATCGTCTTAGCTTACTCTCAAGGCTTTTGTATAATAAAATGATAACTTAAATTATAATGAATAATAAAGTTAAGGCGACCCTCCTGGCGGGTGTCGCACTCGAGCAGCGCGAGCAGCACGGGCAGGCGCGCGGCGCGGCACCAGGCACAGGCGCCGCCCACGCCGCACACCGACACTCACACGCCTTGGTCGCCCGCGCGCGAGGCTAGTTTAGAACAGGAGAGAAGAAAATTAGTTTAAATTATTATTTAATTGTGATCTGATAAATTATAATTAATATCATGGTAATGTTGTTATATAAAGTACATTTTTTTTTGTTTTCTTAGTTACCAACTCCACGCAAGTAAATCAAAAAAAAATATCTCGTCAAAATAATCTCAATTGCTATGTTAAACTGAACCATATACTAACATTATTACCCATAAAAATATTTTTATAATATTTTTTTACGTAATATTAAAATTCTTAAGAAATCCTAAGAACAACTAAACAATAATTTCGATACTGAGAGAAGCCAGATTGGTTAATGAATTTATATAACTACATTTTTATATAAAAAACTCGTAAGCATTGCAGTATATAATTAGAAAAATAACCTAAAATTAACATTACCTATAGCAGTATAATTTCTCGAATGCACAAACAGCAAAGTGACAGTATGAGAGTCGTCCCTACTCGCTGATATCTGTCCTCCTCACCTCACGACCGCTCCTGGAAACTGTTGTGCTGTACGCCCCCGGTGTAGTGGGTGTTAAAGGCCGGTCGTGGCGCAGCGGCACGAGGTGTGACTGCAAAACCGACTGGTTGTGGGTTCGATCCCCACTCGAGGAGATGAAATATTTACTTAAATTTATATTTCCGTTTCTTCGCTCTGGTGTCGAGGTTAAGCGCGGCGTTGAGTTCTGCCACTCAACACGCAATGCCTCCAAAATTCGGCAGAAAGTGGGGAACGGAGTGTCTTAACACTAGGTTCCCTCTGCCTACCCTGCTGTGTGCGGGATACAGCGTGAAGCTAATTTAATTTTTAATTTAAGTTCGTATTAATATGAAAAATAATAAAGTAATTTTAGTAAAATTGGCTAATATAGTCCGTTCTATCCCTGGATAACAACTACCACAGGAAGAGTTTTTTTTTTTACTTTTTTGCAATTCAAAAAGGAAACCTGCTAACTTCTTTTCTTTTATAGTGAATAAAAAAAAGAATAATCCTATCAATTACAATTTCAGTACATGACCCACTAGCGACATAAAATATGTAATATAAATAAACGAGACACTTTTTTATATTTTTCAAATGTTGTGACCATATAATAGAGAACTTAATTATTTTAAGTTGTAATAAACGTATAATTTAGTGGTGGTTTTTAATATAATACGTTTTCTATAAAAGGAACAAAACATTCTTAAATTCGATGGATCTTCTCAATGAAGGTAAGCGAGCTACCAAATCGTGGTACTGAACGGCTACCACCGAAGCGTTTCCAGTCTTAGGCGCCAGTTCCATTCCAGTGGAAGTCAGAAGCCATTCATCGGCCCAGGACTTGGAGTAAAGGTAAAGTGGGCCGCACTGTCTTCCCGGACTTGCTTGGTTTTAACAGTGAACTATTGGTAGTGGTGGTCTAGACTGTCCTTCATCGCTGTCGTGTCTACTATTGCGTTTTGTAACTCGTATATTTTCTGAAATTATTATTTTCATTTAATTCTATTAATATTGAGGCCAGTCCTGACAAGTGAGAATATAAGCGCGACAGATTGTGGGTTCGATATATATATCTGCTACTAACCTACCGAAGCAAATATAAAACAGAGGCAGAGGGAACTTAGTGTTAAGACACTCCGCTCCCCTTTTGCCGCTGAAGACGGAGGCATTGTATGTTGAGTTAAATCTATTTATATTTAAATTTATCAACAACTTAATATTGAAACATCTTCCATATATATCCAAAGCTAAATATAAACATACAAATGTATGTCTACATACATTAGACTACATATCAATTATGTTATTCAACAAAGGTATACTCAAACGAGAGTGGATCATCGTCACATACAAGGGCGCTCTCAGTGGGAATATTAAGCCGCCGGTTATCTTCAAACATTTGTTAATCAACAACTCTGGGACCCGTGTAAGCCTTAATGAAGCCCTTATTGGGATTAGCGTATTGATGTTTTAATTGTTGGTGGATGCTGTTTTGTGTGTTGATGTATTATTTTTTGGATTATTAATTGATGGTTGCTTTAAGAATTTATAATATTCTTTATCGCATTAAAATACATAAGAAAAATATACACATTAAAAAACATTTAGCTTACTAAGGTGGATCTCTAACAGCCAACCAATGGAAGTGGATGAGTGACAATCAGCGGCATTTATATATGTAGATGTTGAATATTTTTTAAAGCAACATTTTGAACAAAAAAAAAATCATGGTAAATGAAATGATTTGAAGACGTGTACCTACCTAAAGATTTTTTCTATTTTATCATTTTAATTTAAAGAAATTAAAGTTTAAAAGCTCCTCTAAAATTTAATAAAAAATATATATTTCATCGGAGACATTAAGCGGAAAAAATCTGTTCAGTTTCCACACAGCGTTCAAAATTATATCCAGCTTCGTTCATTCGTTATGAGTCATTGAATCATCTAAAATTTATTCCACAGCTTTATGTGTTATCTGTACCTATAATAAAATTGTAACACATTGCTAACTGTACATGCAATATATTTAAATAAAAATTCAAAAGATTCTTTATTAAAAAAGAATTTAAGAAGCACTTTAGAATCGAACCACTGGCTCGGAAGAGAAGATTTCTCCTGAGTAGCCGGCAGGAAGCTCAACAGTTGCTGTTTTCATTATTGAGGTAACAAATTTAATTTCCTAATACAATAATATAATATAATGGTAGCTCATGCAAAAAATTCAAATGATCTTGATTAAAAACATTTTATATCCTTTAAATATTCTTAAATAGTATAATAAGCTTGTAATATCTATAATATCTATCTAATATATGTGAGAAAAAATATTTATTATTGGAAATATTTATGAATATAATAGAACTCAAAACAATGATTTTTAAAATTTTTATCTGTTTGTCTGTTTGTCTGTGCTTTTGTGCACGCTAATCTCAGAAACGGCTTAACCAATTTAAATGCAGTTTTATTTTTGTATTTTGATTTTTGACAAACTTCCCTTAACATTTACTCAGTTTAATTTAAATCGCTTTATAAATAAAAAAAGTTATGCCAGTATTAATTATTGTATGCGACAATATTACTACAAAATAATTGTTTTATTAAATTGATTGAAATAATGTAATAAATAAATAAATTTCAAATGATTAAATGTCTATAAAATTGTATTACATAGCGAGTATAATTAAGATGTTTTTTTTTAGTACATGCGTACAGAGCCACTAGCGGGTCGATAGGTTCGCATCACCAGGGGGAAGCAAAAGTAACCTAATGTTAGACATCCTTGTAGAACTACACTTTGCGTTTATTTTAAAGGTAAAACCAATATTAAATAAATAATAAACAAAACGAAAAACAACACTCCGTTCCCATTGAAACACTTTCATTCTCCATTTTCCGCCGAACTCTGGTTCCGAATTCAACTGCAGTGCTTGTTGAATGGCGGAACTCAACGCCAGTTTTGCTTCGACACCAGAGTTTACTGTAAAATGCTTTTGCTCTTACGCCATAGAACTGACCTCAAATATTAATTCTAATTATGATAAAATTATTTCACAACCATACAAATCATAAGAAAATATATATATTTTTACTATAATACACATAGCTAGCTTATATCCATAATTATTACAAGTACAATCAATCTTCGACAAATTTATCAAGAGTCTATAGTCTAATCAATCAAATTACAGTATTTAAAGTAAGATAACCAGCCTAGATTTTAACAAGAGCTAAACCAACAACTAATTCTGTCAAATCAAACCCACGCAACCTAACTCCGTGTATTTAAACTTCTTATGTCAATTTATATATTGTCCTAAGTAATCATACGCTACATTTACTTCTGATGGAGTATTGAGAGCCTGTTCAATTGTTGTTAATATTGAATATAACACTCGAATATTACTATTGGCGTTGATTAATTGCTTTGTGTGTTTGTCTCTCACAATGGACTTAACTACTCTACTATTATTAATATGTTATATTATAGGTACATTAGATGTCATATATGATTCGATGTTTATTTGTAAATATTTAGCTAATTCCTATTAAGTAGATACCCAATGATGTAATTTCACTGCTCCAAATTAATTTCTATATTAATAGCATATTGTTCGTTTGTTTGACTTGTCGTTATTACAATACTAAACTCAATAATAATTTGAACACTAATGGAGCTAATTGATCTCAATCAGATATTTATTGAAGAAGTGCCAAAAAAGTCTATAAAGTTATAACATTAAATGTTAGCCAGTGAGGCCAGTGGCTCATGTGTGTGACGGTAAACGTAACGGTTGTGGATTCTATACTAGAGAATATGAAACATTTATTTATTTGTTCTAGTCAACAGGAAATGTCTTCAAGACATTTAATTAACGGAGTGTATATCCATAGGTCCCCAAGTTCCCTATGCCTTCCCTGCAATCAGGAAACTGCTTTAAGCTTAAACAATAAATTAGAAGCTAAACGTTATTTACTAAATATTTTAATTGACCCAGTTTATAAATAGCCACAGATAGAATCATTAATTTATTCATCTTTTTCTACATCATTTTCAAAAAGTCACTCAACATATACATAAGTGCTTAGTTTCATAGCGCTTGTGTAGTGTAAGACGGCTTTGAGTTGCACCACTCTTCACGAAATGCCTCAGAATACAGCGGAAAGTTGGGAAAAGAATTGTATTAATGGCAATAGAGTGTCTCAACACTAGGTTCTTAAGTTAGTCTCGACGACAGAGCTCAATATATCATTTCTAATATCTAATCGCGGGCAATCATTAATCGATACAAGCGACGTTAATAGCATTAGCTTTAGATAAGCCGTTAACATGTTAATTAACGTAATTTGTACGAGCTAATAAGCGCGACAGCTTCCTGCGTGTTCATCAAAATCATTATTAATGATGAGGATGGGGATTTGCATCTGTGATTCTTAGATTTATGATGTTGTATTCAAATCATATAAACGGAATGATAGATTTGTACGTATAATGGTAATATATAAACATATTAACAAAATATGAAGATATATGATATATGAGGCCAGTCGTGGCGCAGCGGCACGAGGTGTGACTGTAAAACTGACTGGTTGTGGGTTCGATCCCCACTCGAGGAGATGAAATATTTACAAATTTATATTTCCATTTCTTTGCTCTGGTGTCGAGGTTAAGCACGGCGTTGAGTTCTGCCACTCAACACGCAATGCCTCCAGAATTCGGCAGAAAGTGGGGAACGGAGTGTCTTAACACTAGATTCCCTCTGCCTACCCTGCTGTGTGCGGGATACAGCGTGAAGCTGATTTTATTTTATGAAGATATATATTTATTTATTTGTTTATATTTTTATATGTCTCTAGAGCTCGGCGGAAAGTGGGAAACGGAATGTCTTAACACTAAGTTTCCTCTACTTACAGCGTGAAACTGGTTCATTTTTATTTATTTTTTAGCGTCACGCCGTATCCCGCTCATAGCATGGGTTATAGGTCAACAACCTAGTGCTAAGATACTCCTTTCCCCATATTCCGAATGCCGAATTCGGAAATCATAGCGGAACACAATGCCGCGTTTGGCTCAAGTGAGAATCGAGAAACCTTGTCATGTTTCCAATCTCAATAATTTTTCAATCTTCACTGCCAGTTGTGGAGAAGTGGCACGTGGTATGACTGTAAAACCGACTGGTTGTGGGTTCGATCTCCACTCGAGGAGATGAAATATTTACTTAAATATATATTTCCATTTCTTCGCTCTGGTGTCGACGTTAAGCGCGGCGTTGAGTTCTGCCACTCAACACGCAATGCCTCCAGAATTCAGCAGAAAGTGGCGAACGGAGTGTCTTAACACTAGGTTCCCTCTGCCTACCCTGCTGTGTGCGGGATACAGCGTGAAGCTGATTTTTTACGTACGATTAATAATTTTCATAACCAAAGGTTGGGGCAAGTAAAATTACTGTCTGATAGATTTTGACCGTCCGGCCGGTCACCTCATGGTAAGTAACGACCGCCGCCCACGACTCCGTGTAACACCAGAGGAGCTACAGGTGTGATGTCGGCCTTTAGGGAGGTACTAGGCGTTGACATTACAGTCAATCTGGGAGGGCTTTGACAGATACGAGCGATATTTAAGACGATGTCTTAAAAATTTAAATCACATTGCAAGAGTATTTTTGTTTTATTAGTACTCAAATAATACATTTCACCCAAAGGCATACACATAAAGTTTTTAAAATACATCAGTATAAAGCAAGTTCAAATTTTTGTAGTCTATGAAAGTTACCCTCATCAAATGGGTAACTTTAACGCACTAAGAGACATTCATAAAAAGGCAGTCATAATTATTCTTTTTATTAATCTAAGTAACATAGGTTCATGTTTTATTAAATAATGAATGTAATAAAACAATCATTCCGCAATTTTGTTATTTATTACAGAAATACCGGACAAGTTTGAGTCAGGCTCGCCCACGGTGGGTTCCGTACAATTAGAGCATCATAAGAAATAGATAAAATATGTATTGGAATATGTATAACAAGCCCTTTCACCTGATTGATACGTCACTTAAACTAAGGCTACTATTTTTAAGAATTTAACTAAAATGTATTAGTTAATTAAAGTTTAAAGTTTTTATACTTTTTCATAAACCAGTACTACTGTACCTCTACAGGTAGATGCTATCTGCCAAATTTCATAATTCTAGGTTAACTGGAAGTGCAAAGTTATCCTGATTGACCATAATTAAACTTTTATAATGAATGTACAACTACGACTTACCTTTTCATCCAAAAACGCATCAGGATGTTTCAACAGCGTATCATATATAATTAACAGATGAGCTACACTTCCTTGTCTATCCTGAAATTTTCCAGCAGCCGATCGTATATATTCCAGCATTTCCCTGGAATGTTGTAAAGGTAGAGTGCCTTTCCCGGGATGGGCGAGAAGGAACCTAAGAACTGCTCCGTACTGGTGTGCGACATTGGACACATTCTCCCTGGAGTAACCGTAGGATATGCGCGTGAACTGAAACGTGTAGATGTTTTTATTTTTAAGAATCATCATTCTTCAGATGAAAGAATCATTTTGTCGTTGACCATTTCTTTATTTTTATTTTATACATTTTGACAAATAGCTTGATTTTCATACATATATATATACACAAGGATAATTAAAGAACAGAAAATGTTAAAAAAAAATAAATTTGACATAAAAATTCGTTCGATATAGTTCATCTATTTACTTTTCTATTACCCGAGGATTTAACATCTAATCTATTTTAATATTGTATGTGATCAGGGCCTATAAAAAATGAAGCTTAATCTCATATACGAGACTTGTCTAACGAAATAGTTATATTTTCTTATTATTCATTTTTTAACACAATATCGACAACGATAACGAACAAAAAAAAAGAAATCAAAAATCTTTCTATGAAATATTTTTTCCATTAAAAAAATATTTTAGCATTTATTCCATATAGGATCTTTAAATAATTTCAATTATTTTGTAATTTTATTTCGGAACCATTTCGATTACAAAAAATCGATTCGAAAAAAATCTACAGAAAGAGGAAGTGTCGTAACATTAAGTTCCTATTAACTAGCCTGCTATATGCGGGATACAGGCGTGATGCTGAAAAGCTAATTAAAATAAGCTAGTTAATTCTATTTAACATAAAAATATAAAGACGCATTCGTTCCTTTCGTAAACAACAATGATTTACAAGAAACAGTGCTCTTGTCATTCGCTGTAGGTACGTGTCTCAGTACCGGCGGCGGTAATTAGCGGTGTGGTACAATAGATGGGGATTCATTAAAACCTTAACTTGGTTAGGTCTTACGTTTTAAATAGTATTATATAAGCTTAAGATTTGTTTTAATTAATGAAGGATTGCGGGCGAAATGAAAGAAATGTTTTTTTATCAGCTTCACGCTGTATCACGCATGTTGCAGGGTTCAGTTTCAAGAAGAGAGAGCCTAGTGCTAACTTCTCTGCTTCCTCTTTTCCCCCGAATTCGGGAGGCAGTGTTGAGTGGCGGAACTTAACGGCGCGCCGATGTTGCAGAGGGAAGTGCCCTTGCGCCACGACTGGCCTCTGCTAAAATTGTATTTCTATTCAACAAAAATAGAGGTTATTTGAACGTAACAAAATTATATTTCTTTTATTTGAAATACATATATATTTAATACCTTTCATAACGAACATATGTTAAAACTTAGAACTAAAAATACAGATACGATATACAAACCTGAACGTTATATAACTTCAGCACACTCCCCCCAGACCTCCCTCCCGGCGCTCCGTGCGCGCGGCCGGCGCCCGCCAGGCAAGCTATACTTACATTGTCACCCTGGGAAATAGCATTTAAAGAATAAAATATACGTTGAAGGCTATAAATAATATAGGTCGGTCGGCTGTTTTTAGTTTCAGTTGTAACAAGCGTATAAAAATTCGAGTACGTATGGCTTAGTGCTCAGAGCGCCTGGTCGATTTCCAGGAAACGCGGGTTCGAGTCCCGCTACGTTCAAATTTTAATACGTTCTAAATAAGTAAAATGTAAAATGTTTACATATTATAAAATTAATATTTCAAAATAATTTAAAAACATAAAACTTGAAATAATTTAAAACTATTATGTTTATTTCAATACGAAGAAGCATTAGACTTAACAGAATATAGACTTTAATATGCAGCATTTTGAGTTGATTTTATTATAGGAAGTACCTAGATAACACAGGGAATGTACTTAGAGAAGATAGAAATCAAATATTTAATAATGTTTTTAGTCGTTTTTAGAATCTGTTAGATAAGTTAGTTTATTTTTTTTGATAATTGTAAGTACTTTATGCATATGCTAATATTTTCTCTATTTCAATGTCTTTGATTTTTAAAATAGAGAGTTCTTGTGAGAGTCCTCAGTATTTAATTTAATGGCAGAATAAATAAAGAATGTCACACTTAGTAGGCCATTTTTTTGGCTTTACGCTATATACCACGCATATAATTGGGTCTGGGAACCTATTATTAAGATTCCTTTATCCTAGTTCTCAATATGACACTTTCTTCTTTTGGAGGCATTGCGTGGAGTGGCCTAATAGTATCAAATATTTCTTAGATTGGAATTCAAATCCATAACCTACCGGGTTTACAGTCGATCTACCCTGAAAAGGGCCTTAGATCCAAAAGTAGTAATGACCTTATTAGCAGTCAGCGCAGACGGCAGTCGTCAGCGGCAGAGCGCTGCAGCGTGCGCGGGACACACCGCCGCCGCTGTCGGGCCTCTTAGCGCGCGATACACCGAGCACTGACATGCGCCTTCTTAAGGCATCTTCTGCTACTGTCCTCGTCCAAATGTCTCTAGGGAAGAGACATACTTCATGTTTTATTTTAACTTTCATTTTCCTCCTTCTGATAACGAGGCAAAGCACTACGTTCAGATCCGCCACTCAACACGTAATACTTCGAGAATCTCACGGAAAGTGGAGAGCGGAAGTGGCTTAATTTGAAAAGGAGCGTCTTTACATAAGGTTCCCAGGTTTCTTCTGCCTACACTGCGTATTGGCGTCATTAATACAAAGAAATAAATATGTATAAAAAGGCTAATAAAAATCTTTTATCAGATCGCTGACAGTTTATAATTTTCATTTACCTTGTTTTAAAAAAACATTAAACATAATAGAATATATTCAAAAAAAATCAACCAAAAAAAGACTTCAATAAACACCTACCTTATTGTACCGTTGAAGTTCACTTTGACCCCGTCCTTGTACCAAGTGAACGTAATCTCCGAGGACCCGTACGCCATACAACTCAGTATAAACTCAGAGCCCTCCCATACTTCCGGCCGCTGGTTCACGATCAAAGCCTGCAATAAAAGGTAAAATTAACATTCCCAAGAAATGTCTCAAGCTAGTGAAACATTTTTACTGCTCAATGAAATTTTTATATTCCAATCCAAGCATTGCACGGCCGTATTTTTACGAGTTTCTTGTTACTGTCAGTTGGAGTCTTTGGGCAAGTTTTGTCGCAGGAATTGAGATTAGGAGACGTCTTGTCGCGTCGCGGAGGTGGATAGGTGTATTGATAATGAAATTGTGCTATTCTTATTGTGTAATAATTGGATAAAGGTATAGTTTGAGACCGTCGTGGCGTAGCTAGGGGTACAAGCGTGAAAATGTGAACGCAGCTGGGTTGTGGGTTCAATCGCCTCTCGAGGAAATGAAATATTCAATATTTTCATTTCCTCTCCGACTCAACACGCAACGCCTCGAAAATTCAGCGAAAGGTGAGGAATGGAGTATCTTAACACAGATTTCGCTGTGCCCTAATCTGCTATATCCTGGTTGTTTAAAAAAAATCCAAGAATAAAAGCCACTTAGTTAAACCAATTACTATTGCCATCTTAACTATTCATAACGAGAAGAAACATTCTCAAATCTGAATATAATAAATCTGCAGTATTATCTTGATTGAGAGTTAAAGAAAAGGAATTCTCCTAATGAAATGAACACTTTTACTTGAATTCGGCGTAGCTGGTGGAACAATCACGCTAGCTCACGTTATCGCGTTCAGTACAACTGGCAGACGGCCAGCGCTAAGAGTTTTAACGAGGTACGGCGGATATTTAACATTTCATTTGTTAGCTTCAAATAATAACTCTTTAAATATTATGTACTTGTATGTATTTTTTTTACCTAATATGCACTTGCATGCATTTGCAAAACAGTGAAGGCCGCGAAGAACCGGGTATAGAGGGGAGAGGGTTGAGGGGTGCGTATTATAAATAGATATAAAGTAAACATATCCGTAACGTACAAAACAAATAATAACAAAACATAAAGTAGATCTTAATTAATGATATGAGTGAACGCAGCTTTGAATAAAGAGGTGATTAATTTTAAAACAAAGAGTTTTTCATTCTAGAACTACATCAAAACAGAAACAAAACATGAATACGGCACAATGTGGTTGCTGGCAGCGCTCCGCTTGCAGTCTACAATGGGACGAGATGGTGAGAGTTGCGCTTTAAAAAAAATATATATTTTTTAATTTGTTAACTGTACCTACTCGGGGAATACCCAAAAATGTAGGCCTCGATTAAATCTTACATTTTTGTTTTTTGGGATTGTTCATAATATTTTATTCTTATAGAATATTATATGTATAATTCGAAATTCACCCTCTTTTTGGTTTGCTTACAATGTTTCTTTTTAATGAAATCGTGCCGTGAAGACTTCTATGCAGATAAAACAAAGCTTTAATTTGTCTTTTTGTTCGTTACTCATGCATTACTTAAAAACTAGCCCAATGGTTGCATTAAAAATATTTCTGTTTTTAAAGATCTAAAGAATTGAAGGCGGTCGTGACGCAGGGACACAAACGTGTGACTGTAAGCGCGACCGATTGTGGATCCGATTCCTACTCGAAAAAATTAAATATTAAATAGTTTGGTAGAAATTTTTAAAAGAACTCAAAAGGTGTTGGTAGTAATAAATAGCCAGTATTCTTACAAAAATACGCAGAAAATAAACTCAACACATACTATATTAAAGTGCATTGCGAGAGCAGGTGCTCGCGGTGTATGCGGCGATAAATACTGAATTTAACTTTGGAACATTTTACTTATTTTCCTTATTCTAACTTTATACGGAGAGTAACCTTTCGGGGAGAAACTAGTGGGTGTTTGCGCCGGTATTTATTTTGAGCTTATCTAATATTGTATTAAGTTGCGAATACGTGGAATATTTAGGAGGTATATTATTTAAGCATTTCATTTAAAATTAATGAAAAGAAAAACATAGATATTTTTTATTTGCATCTTAAGTAGTAACATATTATTAAATTATTTTACTTTCAAACTTTTATCATATGTAGGTTGGTTAATAATTAGAGGACAGCATCTTTGATCTCAATTAATGAAATATAAGACTGAAGGTTAACAAGAAGATATTTCCCATTTAGGAATGGGGCTGCTATATAGCAGGGTAAACGTAGAGGAAATCTAGTGTTAAGAGACTCCTCTCCTCACGCACCGTCCAATCTCCAAAACAAGACGAGTGGTGGAACTTAACGTCGCACTTCTTCCAAAACGGGAAAGTGAAAGTAACAAAACAGCCTCCAATATTCTCTTTGCAGTAAAGCCCGCTATTATATATATCGATATCAC
>JAATLQ010019466.1:0-25567 GCA_013421005.1 Heliconius erato x Heliconius himera
CAAGCTAGAACTCTTTATAAATATCGCCATTTTAAGGAATTAGTATAGATTACGTGCTACCCACCGCAATTTATTGTGATTACCATTTAAATACTTATATCACTATATATAATAAGACAGTAAAAATATTTTGTCTATATATTTAGTAATTTTGACCGAAATGTATAGAGGGACATTTAAAAAGAATAATAGAAAGCAAAATTTTTTTGAATTTCTTGTCTGTCTGTCTGTCGATATATTTATGTCCACAATTTTTCTCTGAAAGTACTGAACCGATTTACCTAAAAGTTTCACCAATTGCTTTGTTTTAACTCAACTTTACTACTAAAGTTTAGTTTAGTCATTTTAATGAACTCAAGGCATTAGTTTTCCTGCAAACTAACGTTCGCAATAGCAATATAGCAATCGCGCTGGTAAGATTCCTGGCTAAAAAAATGACATTCGAAACGTCTTGATTGTATGACTGTTGATAAAAATAAATAAATTTGAAGCACTATTATGCAATATTTTATACAATAAAGTAAACAAAATTGAATTGTTAGTGGAGAATACCTTCATAAATTATAACAGTTAAATTGAAATCGGAATTAATTCAACACAGAAAAAGAATGATTTGATTTTCAAAAAGATATCAAGCAAATACATATATTGTTTGGTTCGTTCGTTCGTTTGAAATAAATCTATATAAAAATGCCTAAAAACATCCTTTCTACGTGTACTCTGTAATAACTCCAAAGAATATTATGAATCCTTACCCAAATTAATAATTTTACATTTAAGGCTGTTTCTGAAGCAGTACATTAAATTATTAAGTGACATCAGCACATTTAACAGAGCTTTAAAAACATAATATAGGTAAAAAGAACGTAATGTTACAAAAATATATACATATAATAAATAATTACCTTTATGTATATTTTATGAATATCAAATATCAGCATTAGTCATATTTTTTTAGTTCGAAACAATCAAAAATTCTTATAGAAGTTTGTTCGCGACGTCGCGATATTCTCGCGTTCGCGGACTTGACTCGACATATCGTTGCAAGTTAGTAGTTGCGTGTCGTGACTCGTGACGTCACACAGTTATAATAGTTTTAAATATATAATAGTAATATATATAATAGTTTGTTATTATTAAATATTTTCTAAATTAGTAATTTGTTTAATTAATAACATAAATAGAATTATAGATAGCTATAAGTATCACCTTTTAGTTTTATATAGTAATTCTCGAGTTTTTATTGTAATTATATAGTTTTAATATAGTTTATCGAGATAATTGTATGTTAAGACAATAATTACTTTCGTATCGTAAAAGCTATTATTAATTATTGTTAATTATAGGTTTATATAAAAAAATAACAGATGTATAAGTGCTAAATGTTCGTAAATAATTATTAAGAGATTTTATATCAAAATAACTTGTGTGAATTTCGTCATAGTTACAGTATCTTTCGTAAATTTCTAATAGTAAATAATTAAATAGTATATTAATTTATATTTAATTATATAGATATTTTTGTGTTCTTTTAATATATATAAATTGTAAAATCGTCCGATAGATAGTTATTAAAATATAAGTAAAAACATGTAATAGTCATAGTGAAAATATTAGCTTAAATAAAGATAAAACGGCTCGGTGGCTTGCGGCTCTCTTTACGGTATAGCTCCGCGGTACGTAAGGTAGCAAAGACGCGCAGTCAGTGTGTCGGACAACCAGTTACAGCAGAGTGAATAGGATGAAGAATAGGAAGAAAAATAGGAAGAAATATAGAAGAAATATAGGAAGACAAATAGAATAATAGGAAGACATATTAGAAGAAGCCGTCAGTCACCGACCGTTATGATAATTAATGAGATTTGAATTTGATGCAGAACCCCCTAAATAAAATGTCTATAATACCGAAGTCTACAATTTTTTTACCAGCCAGTTATTTATTAATGAATTTAGATTGAATGCTAGGAGTTAGGTATAAAATTATTTTTGATATAGGTATTTATTTGTGTTGGAAGGTTTATTTTCAGTTGTTTAACTTATAGAATTACAAATTTCGCATTAAATAAGCGATTTGTGATATTTGAGAAACGAATAACTCGTTCTGTTTATAGTTTAAAGTAGCAAGCTAGAATTATCAATGCTTTTTGGAGATTTTAATCGTAAACTTTAGAAACTGTATATGTAACTATGCATGTTCAAAATAGAATGATAAATTAATCGTTAAAAAAAATAATTGTTTGTTTCGTCTTTACAAGTCATAAGATATTGCAATAATTGGTCAGGCTCAGAATATCTCAACGCGTTTGCACTAGATCTTGTAGTTTTGTCATTTAAATCATATATTCAACAGTCAATCTCTTATTTTTCCATTCTTTTTCTCATAACAATATACTTCTAGGGACTCATTATGTTTAAATTTCATTTAAAAATATCTTGTATCCCTTACCATAATTTTATAACTTTATTCAGATGGAAATATACTCAAATTTAACATTCATAAACCGTTTTGATACAATATTTTTGGTTTCTAGATAGTGTAGTTGCTAAGCTTACGTACGAAAAATTCAAAATTTGTAAAATATTTTTAGAAGTGATTGTTATACTTTCTGACCTTTTACCTTTTCACTTCGATGGATCCCCACGATCTCGTTTACGATAATTGCTGCTTCGGTGGCGGCCCGCGCAGGACTTGGCAAAGCACGTTGGCTTCTGCGTAGATGACGCGCGCTGCCGACGGTGAAGCCTAGCAGCCTTCGATCCCTCCAATTTTCATATTCAGCACCACTAAAACAAAGTCAGCTAGTGTCCTTTACAGCGCCTTACTGCGTCTGCTCTTAGTTTGGTTTCCGCGCTAGCCACTCGACCACACTTCAGGTTGCCCGTGTGATTCACTTTGCAGCAGCAGCAGAGAACAGGAAGGAGAGTGCTGTCGCAGCCTTCCTGGATGTTGCCGGCGCATTCGACCGCGTCTGGCACCCAGGGTTACTCTTAAAGATTCTTCGCGCTGGAACCCCGCACCACGTCGTGCTTGTCCTCGCCGACTTCCTCCACGGCAGGACCTTCAGCGTGAAGGCGTGCGTGTTCTTCATATAACATGGCATTGGGATGTGATTTTTTGCTGAACTGGCCTGCTTGAAACGCCATAAGAAATGAACCTGACCAATCCGCTGTTAGAGTTTGTTCATATTTTTCTCGTAAATATTTTTTTTTCTGATCTGGACAAAATGAGCTTGTAGATACATCATCTATACAATGCCTTTAAAATAGGCGAAAAATGGACAATAAATTATGTTAGGACTAATTTTTCTCTGCCTATCTCTGATAAATGTAGGAGACGATTTCAAATAAAAAAATAAATATCAGCTTCACGCTATATCCGTACACAGCAGGGTAGGCAGAGGGAACCTAGTGTTAAGATACTCCATTCCACATTTTCTGCCGAATTCTGGAGGCATTGCGTGTTAAGTGGCAGACCTCTACGCCGCGCTTTGACCTCGACACCAGAGAAATGGAAATATAAATTTAAGTAAATATTTCAACTCCTCGAGTAGGGATCGAACCCACAACTAGTCGGTTTTAGTCACACTTTGTGCCCCTGCTCTACGACTGGTCTCTAAAATATAAATATAATTGAAGAAAAATATTCACTTCGTCTCATTATTACTCAAGGCTGCTTAAGGCATATTTCAGATGTGCTCTGGAGAAAAAGTAAAAGTTTCGGTTCATCAAAAAGATATTACAAGACACTGCTGTCATGAAATGATATATAATTATATTTGTAGTTAATTTAAACAACACGAAAGATGAAATGTGTTTCTAACATATCTTTTAAAGAGGATATGATTTCCCAGAATGGAGGCAGTTTGAGGAATGTACCACTGAAAGACCGAATAATAATTTTATTATCGCTTTTGTAAGCCTTATTACGGGGTAAATTTTAAATGCCCTCTATTTGAATATTTTATATCTTGGGTAAATCAGTATTGTTAAATATTTGTAGTTACTCTTTATATCTATGAATGTAATTGCTGTTGGTTCAAACTTCTGTGAACACTGTTGACCTTTATTAAATGTTTCTTCACTTTTACACTTTTCAGTACACGCCGCCATCAAGCTCCAGCGAGTACTCGACCTGCTCCCTGCCTGGCTGTTGGAGTGGAGGCTTACTCTCAGCGTGGCCAAGACCCAAGCGATCTCGTTTGGGAGCCGCCGCCGGAGAGAGCCTCCTCCGCTGTGCCTGTTGGGCGAGCAGGTCCCCTGGAAGCCAACGGTTACCTACCTTGGGGTAACCATCGACAAGGAACTCCACATGAACGGGCAGGTGAAAAAGGCCACTGCTGCTGCAAAGGTGGCGCTCTTCCATCTGCGCCCGCTTCTACGAGCCAGACTCCCGCTGCGCACGAAACTGGCTTTATACAAAGCCTATGTGAGGCCACACCTCACGTACGCCACCCCTGCCTGGTACGCGCTCACCAGCGCGCCCCAACGTACGGCCCTGCAGGTGGTCCAAAACACTGCCTTAAGGCGTGTTACCCAGGCTCCTTACTACGTAAGGAATGCCACGCTCCAGCGAGACCTCAAGATAGAGAGCCTGGAGGAACATGTCGGCCGACTCGCAGCCAATGCGTTCAATCGCGCCGACAGCTCGGACCACCTGCATCTGCAGAATATCGCACCATGGCACACCAGACCACCTGATCGGAGGCGCCTACCAAGGGATATCCTCACCCTTCCCAATTCCGACTCCTGAGCTGCCCCCTCGGTCGCTGGTCGTCTAAGCTGGGCCTCTCACGGGAAACCGTGAGTCTCACCCGGCTGGGCTGACCGCCCAGGGAGGCGAATAGCTCATCCTACATTCGCAATCTCCATCCTTCCCCTCTAAATCTGCCCTTAACAGATTTACCCCGATTCCCCCTTGGCTCCCAGGCCAACCCCCAAGGACGCAGCTATTGTAATGGCTGCCGCCAGAAACTACAGTCAGAGGGCAACACGCCCTGACACTGTTGCCCGACTAGAATAGTCGGAGGTAGAAATCACGGTGCGTCTGCTCTTAGTGCTGCGACCGGCCGCAACAGTTACCTGCCGCGACAGCTCCCGGTCGCGACAGCACCCGGCGGCGACAGCACCCGACGGCGACATCATCCGGCTGCGACAGCATCCGGCTGCGTCAGCTCCCGGCCGCAACAGCTCCCGGCCACAACAGCACCCGACGGCGATAGCACCCGACGGCGACAGCACCCGACGGCGACAGCACTCGGCTGCAACAGCTCCCGGCCGCCACAGCACCCAGCCGCAACAGCAACCGGCTGCGACAACACCCGGCGGCGACAGCTCACGGCGTTCCAGTAACATCAGACACCGATCTCGTTGCATCGTGAATATGAATATAAAATACACTTTAGTCATATACATAATACTTAACTTGACTTAGCTTTACGCTACGGTAAATAAGACTGTCAATACGGTCATATAAATAAAGTTCTATAAAAATTGTATATAAATATAAAAATATATAATGTATCACTTTCTTTCAATTAAGTCAGCAAATAATTTATCAAATTGTTATAATTTACACCTTACGGTTGACTTCGCTAACTTGAATATAATTTAACTACTTAACATAATAGCATTGCCTTAGTTTTTGGCGTACTGAATTAATTTACTTTCACATTTTTTTCTTAAATTTCGATTACGGTTTTATTGTGTTTTTCCATTGAGCAAGCGACTTAATGAAAACTTGATATTTGTGACAAGTGCTCTTACCTCGCAATGGGCTTGTTGACTGCATAAGTCTTCTTAGACGCACATACATTACACTAGTACAGCTGCTCTAGACTATAGTAACTGCCGCGGCGCCACACACGGTAGTCATACTCCATTACCGCTTCTCCGTTTTAATCGGACATCGATGCTCTGCTGAATTGACGTCTCGTCGCGTTTTGACCATAAATACAAAATAACACGTATTAGTGAAATATTGAATATTAGTTTTGAAATGCTTTAATGTTGGGTAGACTACACAAAAAATAAATACCGCCATGATAAATTCAATTATCAAATTTGCAAATCGATATAATTTTCACTCGAGGGTACATTAAAATAGATTTATTCAAATCATTTAAATATTTTAATATTTTAGATTAGTAATATATATCCGCAGGTATTTCAACAAAATTGTGCATATAAAAATTACGCGATATTTACAAAACAATCTCTGCCTAACCTGCGTTACACGGTCAGAGAGTAGCCCTAACCACGCGTCTCACAGGCTAAGTTACTTTGAAATTGCTTGGCAAATTGTTTATTCTTTTATTAATTAATATATCAATATATAATCATTCTACGTGTCACATTGTCAGAGAGTGGCCCTGACCAAACGTTTCACGAATCACGATTACATTTGCAGCAAATATAAAATGCAAGTAAAACTCAAAGAATAGAAAAAATATGCAAATATTTTTACAGAGTTACATACCCACTTCTGAAATATAATAAAACAATAAAACTCACTTTATCTTATGAACTCCTCCAATGTATTTCTTCACCAGTGGTACTATATTTAGCCTCGATGCCGTTTCAATAATCCCCTCCAATACGATGTGTATCGCTTTTATACATTATTTATTTATTAACTACCCTCTTTATTTTTACAAGACCTAACACTGGTCGATTTTATACCATTATTTATTTATCAACAACCCTCTTTTTTTCAAAACCTAACAATCGTCTATATGATTCTAAACTATTTTGAAAGAGATACTATGTAATTGCAATAAGTGATATGTATCACCTAATAACAACACTTCACACTAGTTTCCTTCAAATAGGGGCCGTTACCTACAAGCAAGTGCCCCCGATTGACACAATTCCACTGCTTTTATAGTTATTTTCCACCTAAATCTATCCTCTTTTACACGAGTACGCTCACAATGCATTATTTCAGCGCAACATAGTTGATTTCATCTTTCGTTAAGTTATGCGCTATAAGCTGTATAACACTACGATGTATTTCTTTAGTTAGTCTTACATAACCAAATAACAATAATAATGAATGCCATCGGACCGCGGGTACTGCAGAAATAATAAAATATATGCAAGTAGTCCTCGAATGGGGATCGAACCCACAACCTGTCGGTTTTGCAGTCACACCTCGTGCCACTGGCAGAAAGTGGGGAACGGAGTGTCTTAACACTAGGTTCCCTCTGCCTACCCTGCTGTGTGCGGGATACAGCGTGAAGCTGATTTATTTTAAAATAACAATTGACCATCCCAAAACCCTCAAGTAAATATATGAAGTTCTTGGCCCTGATTACGTCATAGACAAACAGAATTACTACCTCTTCCTACTCTGCTCTGTGCACGGGTATACCACTTGAAGCTATAAAAAATCTCCCAATGAATGTAAAAAGAAGTAATATATAAATATTTTTAACCTGCTCTAAATGTGTCAGTATAAAAATAAACAACATTATTATATTACATGAATAATTCATAACTATTCAAATTTTCAATTTACCTTTATTTTTTATAAATTCGTTCTGTTGGTTCAACCTGTTTCAACATTTGTATAAATGAAAATATAATTATTATTTACATTCTTCGCTTGGTAGACAATAATAATGTCTCAAGGACAAGACGAAAAGTGGAACGGAATATCTTGAAACTAGTTTCCTTTTGCCTACAAAACTTATATAGAAATCTTCTAAATTATTTCTTGAATACCTACCTCTTCGACATGATCAAATCCATTTGAAGTAAGAACAACTCGTACGGAAAACAGGCTGTACATAGAAGTGTTATCTATGCCTCTTTCGTGAATACCCGCGGCCAGATCGAGCGCCCATATCCTAAGATAATTAAAAGAAAATATATATATACTTTTTTTAATAATATTAAAGACAGTACTGTACACTATAAAGTACACTATAAAGTTAACGCACTTACCTGCGCCTTGGAGAGGAGGGTAAGCATCCGGAAGTTACGCCGATGTCTGATAGGAAGCCATCCCAGCTGACGACGATGGTCTGAGACATGATCAAATTTACGAAGACCATAGATAAATCGAATACATAAATTTTGTAACCGCTCTAGTTTGTTTAATTGTTCCTCAGATAAATCTGGGTAATATGAGTCAGCATAATCTAAAATCGGTAGCAGTAGTGAGTGAGCTAGAGTAGTTTTGGTCAGTAGAAACAGTAGTAGTAGTAGTCATGTTATCACTTTTGATGCCAAAGATTGCTCTCTATTATAGTATATTAGTATGTATTCTGTGGTTACGTCTATCACAATTGTAAGCCTGGCAGCACACGTACAATAATACTGTCAATAATATTGAGTGTGTGCGGCCGGTTTCTTAATATTATTGTAGATTTCTAGAAATTCTGTGTTTGCCACAGCTATATCGAAGGAAGGCAGGGTTATTGCCGCGTGGGGGCGCGCAGTAATATTTTATTTAAAAAAAAACAAATTAGATGGATGACAGAAATTTTAGAATAATACTACTACCGCGGAAAAACAATATTTAATAGATATTAAAACATGGACTTATCCAGAGCTATGGAATATATATATATATATATATATATATATATATATATATATATATATATATATATATATATATATATATATATATATATATATATATATATATATATATTGAAGCATTTCGCGATATGGTCAAGAAAAATAGTGCATAAACATTAAATATTTCATTTCTTCGAGCGGGAAAAGAACCCAGAACCTGTCGCTTCTGACCTCTGTTAGTTGTATTCATTAATAATATTGAAATGATTAAACTTAGTTTTTTTTTTCTCATCCAGTTTTTCATTTTTTGTAAATAAGCTAAATACAATAAATAAAGTACCGATTTTTTTCTTTCTATCCATTTTAGACTTCACACGTTCGCATACAAATAAAGCTACTGAGCGAACGCGCCGGATTTTTTGCCGAAATGTGTAGTATGCGAGACCTTATATAGAACAATATTATTGTCAATATAATATTGACAATAATATTGCGTGTGCGGCGAGCCTTTTACTGTCATGTAACACAATAAAAGCCGGCAGAATTTCTATCCAACTTCATTCATCAACATCTGGTTATTGCACTATAGACATATTTTTATCACAATGTCTAAAAACGACACTAAGGAAATCAACCGGCTGAATAACATTTTAAGTAAATGCAGTAAAAAGGAGAAAATTGAGGTTCTCTCCGAGCCTATTAAATCTGTTTCTGATAAAAAGCTTTATAAGTAAGTATGAAAATTTTAAAATACCTACATAATTTTTAATGAAGCGATATCAAATTCTAATTATTGTATTATATTTTTTAATTTTTACAAATGAAGGGATTAAAATAAGCATTTTAGTACCTAACCAAATCAGCAGTATAGTTTTAACCTTTAACTGCACTCATATTATCTGTACTAATGTAATAAAGGGAAAGAGTTTGTTTGTTTGTTTAAACGCTAAGATCTCTGGATCTACTGGTACGATTTACTTATTTTTTAGTTTAGGCTATAGAACATAATGATGTAAGCCTTAAATAACGAAATAACAATAACAATAAACGCCATCTTTAAGCGCATTGCATTATGCGCGTGCGCTACATAAATAGTAAAATATATGTGTATTTAACAATATATTGAATATTATATGAAAGAAATGTTCTATTTTATTAATTTCTACGAAATGTCTGCGATAAAGTACAACAATCTCTAATAAATAAGTCAAAATAAGGCATTTTGTGACAAAAAATTATTGATAATGGCAAGGTGATATTTCAATTTTCTTATTTTATAAAGATATTGAAACTTACGAACGAAAGCTATTCCATCATCAAGGAAATTTTATAAGGATATATTTTGGCTTTTATAGCATGTAATTTGAACGTATACTTTTTGAGAAAAATTTAATTTAAAATAATTCATCGCTCTTGTTACGGCCACAAGCATGCGTACGAGTACTGCGAGGGGCCCTTGATGCCGATTTCGTCCTCGCAAGCAACCATGTAATTCTTCCACTTTCTCAAAATAATTGAATGCATAAATTATATTGATTATATAATTTATATTGATTATCTTATGGCAAATGCAGCATAATAGAAGAATTATAAGTGGTACTACGCGAGTGGGCCACTAGTTTTAAATACATTTTACCATTATGTCATGAATTGGACTGCAAGTTTGCTTACTATCTTTTAGAACAATAAGGTTAGAGAATGGTCTAACTGCTCTCCTCATATCAGATCCAAGTAGTCCATTTATTAGCAATGGGAGTTCACGTGAAGAAGGAAGCATTGATTCAGACGAGAGTGATCAGGACCAGGAAAGTGATGGTAGTAAATCAGTACAGTCTGCTAGTAGTGATCAACATGTTACCAAAACAAGAGCCCACTCTGATGAGGAGAAGCTGGTAAGTCACATTATTGTCCATTTAAATCTTCTATTAAATAGAGTCAAAATCAGAGTTGTCTTTGCAATATGTAATAAATTCAAGTTCATTTCATTTAATAAATATTTTTGTTGATATATAAGTTTTGTAGTATTTTAACTCTATACAATTATAGTTATAAACAAATTTTATTAATTTAGGTAGTCTATCACAATTTTGAGACTATAATGTTGTTTAAATAAAAAAAAAATAGGTGCAACGGATTATTTATATAGTTTCTTTTTAATCAATCCTAAAGCTTGCACGGTACAACATTGTTTGACAATAGAATTCCCATTTGGGGGGAATGAATTACTTTCATTTCTTCACTATAATAAGAAGACTAACTAATCATCACCATTTTTATAGTAGGTTGGTTGTGATATGTTTTTTTTATATTAAAAACATAAATGAAAGAGCACAAATTCCACCTCAAGATATAAAAATATCTAAAACTTTTTATAATTTTAAAACTAAATTAAAGGAATATCTTATATAAAATAAAATAGAATCCGACCCTGTCTCGTAACTTTTTCAAATGTGGGTTTACTTCACTTTATCAAAGCTAATATTACTAAATTATTTCAATATACCCACTCTTTAACTTACATATGTGTATACTGTTTCTTGAATATTTGATATTGTTTTCTTTTTGTTTTTACTATGTTTGCTGATTCCAACTCTCACATTTATTAATATGTACGATGTATTTAAGATAAGTAACTTTGTATTTCTCTTTAAGTGAAATGTAATTTCTTTTGAGAAATAAACTCTTTAAACACAAAAAACATATCATAATGAAATATCTCACATTTTTTTTATCTTTAAATTTAATGGAGTGTCCTTAACTCCATTTAGCGCTTTTTTATTATTTAAATTAATTTAATACAATGCATAATATTTGTTATTGCTTGTGTCATGGTGGTAAAAAATACCTATAAATAAGCACCAGAATGTAAATAAAAAAATATATAAGGACATTTTCCTTTAGTGGGGTTTTGACCCACAATCTCATTGGCACACTTCTGCAATATTTTCTAAAAAATAAATTTATTAAAGTTATTTCTCTGCACTTTTCATTACTTCTACATATGTATACTACATAATAAAGTATATTTTTAGTGATTTATTAGTAAGATAGTCTATTTTATACGTAATTTAATGTGAGGCCAGTCGTGGCGCAGAGTCATAAAGTGTGACTGTAAAACCGACTGGTTGTGGGTTCGATCCCCACTCGAGGAGATGAAATATTTACTTAAATTTATATTTCCATTTCTTCGCTCTGGTGTCGAGGTTAAGCACGGCGTTGAGTTCTGCCACTCACGCAATGCCTCCAGAATTCGGCAGAAAGTGGGGAACGGAGAGTCTTAACACTAGGTTCCCTCTGCCAACCCTGCAGTGTGCGGGGTACAACGTGAAGGTGATAATAATGTATTAAAATAGAGACTGAGGTCATCTCGGATAAGTTCATAATTTTCAGACGTGAATTGAATCAGGTGCATGATTAATACTTCATGAGAAACAATTTCATAAAAATATTATAATATGTACATAACACAACGAATTATTAATTACGACGCGAGATATTTTTTTCATAATGTTTTTTTATTATTATTTCTAACGTAAAAAACTAAGTATATACATAATATAATGTTTACATCAGATTTATCTAGATAAATCTATGTATAGAAAAAATTAAATCAGCTTCACGTTGTATCCCGCACACAGCAAGGTAGGTAGACTAACCTACAAACTCTAGAAAATCTGGTTCTACATTTTTCGCCGAATTCAAGAGAGATTGCGTGTTAATTTGGCGAAACTCAACCCTGCGATTTGCCTTGACACCAGAGCGAAAAAAATATTTTTAATTTAATTATAAATTTAAATAAGTATTTCTTTAGAACAAATATTCAAAAATTAAGAGCAATTTTAATAATAAACGTGTGTTACACGAAATTTTAGTCTCAATGCCCTAAAATAAAGGTTTTTTTTCAATAATTCATATTAATCTTTATAATATTTGACTACGATTTCCTGATCGATTGATTACGATTTCAAGTCTGACCACTAAACATGTAAGATATATTTACTTAAAAAAAGACAGCAGATTTGTTTGAAAAATTGCATACTTATTCGAAATCTAATAGAAATATTATATTTTAATAACGTGAACGTGGCTTTACCTGAATCCCAGATTGACCATAAATAATAATTAGAGCCTTGTTTTAGTAACTAAATAATATATTTTGTGATTTATTTTATATTATATGTCCACTTATACAGGCTGGAAGTGTCTGCGCTCCTTTTACGGAAGCATCATATAGGGTAAAATATTTAAAACTCATATCTAAAGAAATAAATTAAAGTATCTCAACAGTTTAGACGTAGGATTTTTTTTTATTTCACAATGTTTATCCATACCTGTATTTCGTGTGACGCAGTTACGCATAGATACCAATAACCTAAATACTTAGTGCTACAAAAGTACTACTAAGCGTCGCCGATTTGCCACTTTTCATTCTCAAAAAACATATTAGAACGAGAAAGGGATATCTCTCGTTCTATTTTACGCAAGTCAATATTGCTGGCATTACCTACGACTCGATTAATTGAGGCGTTATCGCTATTGATAGGTTTGTGTCTGTGTGCGTAATTCTAGCCAAATGGCGTTTTATTTTACAATGATAATTTTATTAATTATTTTGTTTGAAAAAATCACTTTAAACTTTGGAAAAATCTCTTTTGTTTTAATTATATTAGGTTTTTAAAGAGTAGTTAAAACTGTGGTTTCATTTAAAGTGGTGATGACACAAACACTCTGTATATGTAGTATAATTTTTAATTTACTTCGCACGAGCTCCAATTTGTTATTTCTAAATTGTTATCCATACGCAGTCAGTAACATCATTACATTTGCAAGAGTAATAAAAACAAATTAAAAGAATTATTACTTAAGTGTCTCAAAGTTAAAGCGCCGAGGCCGGTTGTGGTGCAGAGGCTCAAAATGCGACTGTCAACGCGACTGGTTGTGGGTTCGATCCCCACTCGAGGAAATGAAATATTTATTTATATTTCTTAGTTCCATTTCTTCGCTCTGGTGCCGATTTAAAACGCGGCGTTGAGTTCCGCCACTCAGTAATGTATCTAAAATTCGACGGAAAATGGGGAGCGGAGTGAATTGACACTCGATTCTCTCTACCTACCGTGCTATGTGCGGGATACAGAGTGAAACTGATTAGTTTAAAGCTGATTACCTGCAGTTAAAGCGCGTTGAGTTCCGCCATTTAACTCGCAATGCTTTGAATAAGGGTGGAGAGTGGAGAAAAGAGTACAATAGGTTCTCTCTGCCTACAATCTATATACAACATTAAGCCTCAAACAGAAATCGTTCCGATTAAAACAAAATTCATACATAGAAAACATATATTTTGTTTTAGGCAGCGTGTGCTCTTTCTGTAGGAGTCGGCAGTTACAGCGACCCAGCAGACATACAAGGATTGGCGCGCTTTGTAGAACACATGGTGTTCACGGGCAGTGAGAAATACCCAAAGGAGAATGAATTTGATTCGTTTATTCAGGTAAATAAAAAAAATACCGATTTATGTATAAATTGACGCCGTTGTGATACAGTGGCACAAGCGGGCGCAGTGGCAAGGGGGAGTTCGAGTCCCGCTACGTTCACTTTTTTATATGTTTTCTAAATAATTATGAACGGAAATATAAATTTAAATAAATATTTAATTTCACCGAGTGGGGATCGAACTTACAACCGTCGTGTTATAGTCACACCTTTGTACCCCTGCCTCAATGTTATATTAATAAATTTGTTTTTTTGTAATATAAATAAAAGACTACTCATAAAATTTCTTTTAACACTTGTTTTAAATAGAAAGAAGGTGGTTACGACAATGCTTCAACTGACCGCGAGGTAACAACCTTTTACTTCGACGTACACGAGAAACATCTGCCAGAAGCTATAGATATATTCAGTCAGTTCTTCGTCAGCCCACTCATGAAGAAGGAGGCTATGCAACGGAAAATTGAAACTATACAATCCGGTAAGAAGAATAATTTATATAGAAAAACGTAATATATTTTATTTTTTACTTCTAAGTGGTAACTTATCTAACCAATACATACACACAATAAAACAATGCGTTTTCATTTCCTGGCTCTAGAATAATATAGAAAAGAACAGAATTTGAATTACGGCATCCAATAAGCAATGCCTTGATGATTGATGAATGGAGTGTGTGTGAGTGAACAATAGGACAAGCTATAGCAAGATGCAGCATGAAGTTGAAAAAAATTAATACACAACATTTCTATTATAGAATTCGCAATGATCGCTTCGACGAATTCAATTCGCAAAGACCAGCTCATCTCATCCCTTTTCCCGGAGGGACACCCAGCTAGAACATTTACTTGGGGCAATCTACGTAGCTTACGCGATGATATACATGATCACGAGAAATTACGCAAAGCTGCCCTTGACTTTAGGAAACACCATTATAGTGCTCATAGAATGACTGTGGCTGTACAGGTCGGTTGAGTTTTTTTAATTAATTTAAACTTGTAATGAATAGTAATTATCAGTTATACAACACCCGCAACTGATCGCGTCTGGCACTTCAAATCAGCAGATTGGGATGGAATGCGTACATTTTACTCATCTTATCCCTGAGGGCCGGTTTGCTTCTCTTCTGATGATCCTATACCTGTGCTGCTGCTGTTGCTCAGTTCTACAGGGCATGGAACTTTATATTCCTAGTACTGTAGTGCCAATCAATGGTCAGTCACAGACTTGGTTCGAATTGCTTGCAAGCTTGCTGCCTTTAGCAAACGCAAGGTATATCAAATCTGGGCCGAGGCACTGATGAGGTTACTAAGGATCCGAAGGTGAAAACTTCAAAGAAGAGCCTCGAGGTTCTTTAAGTGGCAAATTGTCCGAGCATATCGCCAAAATCGGCAAGAAGCTTGAGAACTACCCGTCCAAAACTCGTCCGAAACGATTTGGGCGCTCTCAAAGGCGGCACTTGGTAACTTTGGTCAGCCTTCGCTTCCGCTACATCTTGGTCAACACGACAAAAGAGAAAGCCCATCTCCTGGGCGCTCTCTTTGCCTCGAACTCGACTTTGGATGACTAATGAACAACGCCTCTGACTATCTCGCGGTGCCAGAACTCAAAGTCTGAGGTTAGGTTTAACCAAACAGCTGTTAGGCGAACTCTGTCCTCTTTGGACGTCCACAAGTTGAGCAGGCCAGATGGCATCTCTCCCTTAGTGCTCCGTTCTTGTGCTCCTGAGCTGACATCGTTGCTAGTGTGTTTGTTTCGGCACTCTTACTCAATCGATGTAGTCCCAGAGTCATTTAAGAGCGCTCTCATCCACCCGATCCCGAAGAATCGATCGCGTTACACCCTGTATATTCTCAACCCAATATCTTAATATCAAAATTACTTCAGTGCTAAAATCTATTAATTCTTGCCTTTATAATAATTTATTTATTTAATATATTTTTCTATGTACGCATTTAATGTAAGTTAATAAAAAGTAGTAATTGTAAGTTTCAGATAATTTTTAAGTTTTACATAATTTACAGGCCCGTATGGATCTTGCAGATCTAGAGAAACTTGTATCATGTACGTTCGGACAAATACCCACGAATAAGTTGCCAGCTGATGACTTCAGTAAATTCTCTTTTAAACCAGAAGTGGTTACACCGCAATTCAAAGACCTTTATTACGTGAAACCAGCTAGCGATACTACTGAGGTAAATTAAAAATTGTGTTTTATCCTACACCACTGTATTATGTGCCCTTTTTATTTATATGTGTAATAACTACTATAAATAATCTTGTATTACTAAAGTGAGATTAATAAAGAATAATAAAATAAAAAGGCGTAGACCTTCGCCAGCCAGTATATAATGTCATAGGACATTGTCAACAGGAGAAAAGTTGAGAACGGAAAATATGCGAAATATAGAAAAATAAAAAAAACAACTTGACGTTTTCATGGCTTAGACCATGCCTAATTAAATGTGATAGTTGTGTAATAATTACATTCGTTCGATTCGATAATTTATATATTTACAGTATTTTTATTTTCTTGATCTCTAGTTTATTACAGGTTCTGTCTGTCATTAGTAGAACGTACATCACAATACTTCAAATACATTACATGTAGGCGATGTAGACTTAAACTCATACGGTGTAAAAAGAATCGCTATATATGCGTGATCTAACCTAGTGCACTAGAATTTCTGTGGTATTTTCGTGTAAAATGCAAGAAATATATAATAAAAATACTTACACATGCATTACGTTATAAAAACTTACAGTACGGTCAACAAAATGTGAAGTGAGTTGACTAGACTGAAGTTTTAGAATTTTTGCTCATTGTTCACTCGGGACGAAAGTAATCAAAAGTAAGAAAAAATCCGAAAAATCAACGAGTTGTTGACCAATAAATGATAATATTTTCTATTTGAGAATATTGATATATGTTTGCACTGGAATAAAAATCATTTTTTGAAACTTTCAGCTTTTTCGCATTCGCATTCGCATCGCATTATATATGATTATAAATTTATAATAAACTAGTGGGCGCGCGCAGCTTTGCCTGCTTATTTGCGTGTGCAATCAAATATTTTTAACAGTCTGAATTTATTTTTTTATAAAAATCGGTGGCGATTGAAAGACTTCATATAAACTTTCAACCCCTTATTTAAACCCTTAGGGGGTGAATTGTAAAAAAAATGTTGTGTTCTTTTATTATATTCTGGACATTAATAAAATAACGTTTTTTATATTTATCAGTATTTATTTATAATTACGACTACCTAATACAAGCATTCAATACCGACTGATCTAGCCGGGCGTGGACTTAAAATAAAATGTTGAATCAACTAATATGTGTACAAAACCATGAAACACGTGTTTAATGAAATATGTTTTAGAGTCTAAATTTGAAATTTTATAAAAATCGTTGCCGATTTCATTTTTTTTCCATACAAACTTTCAACTCCTACTTCATCTCTTTATGATAAAATTTTTTGAAAATCCCTTCTTTGTGGATGTCCAGATTACGAAAATAAACATCTGTCCTAATTTTACGTTTCTACGCACAGCGGTTACGGCTGTGCGTACGTCTTACCTCAGTCAGTCGGAACATGTCCTTTTATATTTATAGATAAGTAGTAGTTAATTTGTTTTTTTTTCTAGCTACATTTAACATGGTGCTTGAGATCATTGCTTTCCGAATACGAATCGAAGCCGCAGGAGTACGTGACATTTCTACTCGCACACGAGGGACGCGGTAGCCTCCTCTCTTATTTAAGGAAAAAGTAAGTTAAAATATATATCAGATACACCATGTAAACTTATAATATTGGTGAAATTTTGTAGGGATTTTAATTTTGTTTATCTTTTGACCAATTTGTTCTTTTTAAATAAATCGTTTACTAAAAGACTGTTAAATGTTTACTTCCTTTTTTATAGTGTTGCACATATATTCTATATTAACATTTTTTTATATTGAGCGACAATCCTTTGTTGTTATTTGTTTTATAAATGTATATAAGTTTTTCATAAGTGTAAACACACGCCGTTCCACACGAATTTGAGACATTAACGCCCAATTGAACCCGCAACCATCGCATTTATTAATCAATTTTTAACTAATATATGTATAATTATATATGTTTTATTTATTTTAGAGTATGGGCGCTCGATCTGGTCGCGGGTACTCACGAAAGAGGCATAGATAACACTTCTATGTACAGCCTGTTCTCCGTACAAGTTGTTCTTACTAAAAAAGGACTTGATCATGTCGAAGAGGTAGGTATTCAAAATAATTATATTTTTTAATTATATATTATTAATGTAATGTAATGTTTTTTGTGTTAACAGGTGCTTGAAGCTATATTTTCATATATACAAATGTTGAAACAGATTGGACCATCGGAACAAATTTATAAAGAAATAAAGGTAAAATGAAAATTAAAATAACTATGAATTATTCATGTAATATAATAATGTTGTTTATTTTTATACTGACACATTCAGAGTAGGTGAAAAATAGTAGTAGGTCACTACTTTTTACATTCATTGGACGATTTTTTATAGCTTCAAGTGGTTTTACCCGTGCACAGGGTAGAGTAGGAAGAGGGAACGTAGGAACCTAGTAATAATATACTTTTCTATCATTAAAACACTTGAAATACTAATAAAACATTCGTACGACTTAGAAAAGAAAATATAGTATACTCACTAAATCCATACCTATATTATAAATTTTAAAGTAATTCTGTCTGTCTATGACGCAACTAGGGCCAAAAATTTCATATAGAGTTACATGAGGATCTTGGAGTGGTCAAAGGTTATTTTTTGTCTCAAATTTGTAATATTCTCGATATATGTATACTAATATATAAAATACATGCAATGACTGACTGACTCAATTTTATGAGATAAACAAAAACACTATTTTAAAAAAATATTGTCTTTTAAAAACCTATTCAAAAGTCAGCTTTAGTAAATGTTTATCTCTGAAGGATGAGCCACAGTAACCACTTTAATATATTTAATTTAAATTTATCGGGTGCACACAGCAGGGTAGGCAGAGGGAACCTAGTGTTAAGATACTCCGTTCTCCACATTTTGCCGAATTCTGGAGGCATATATGTAAAAATTTACAAAGCCGTCAACGTCGTCGGCCCGGTCGGGTCGGTCGTACCGTACGACTCCGAGGCTAGGTCATTTTGAATCAGTGATATCTCCTTAAGTATTTATTAGAATTATGTATAGTAAAATATAATTTAAATCTAGATGAAATGCTAAAGGTGACTATTATATTTATTTTGCTAAGGATGAATACCAAATTAGATATAGAGGCCAAATTAATAATAAAATAAAAGGTAATATACAACCAAGTAAACTCGGCGAAATCCGATTTATTTAGTAAATTCCGTTAAGAAACATCGCATGGTACCATAGGGTAACCAACAGTCATTATGCTGAGAACGTCTCCAAACGTCTTCAGCATTATATAAGTGATGAGTCCTATTGCTCTTTGTAATGCCCGTTAGCTAAGTAAAACCATAACTGCTGAAAATTTGAGACATACACCTAATCCTGTTGTAGAACCTACACTGCCGTATTCGGTAAATCTCAGATCCGCTACAGTTTTGGTATGTACCAAGCAATAGACCATTATTATTAGGTATTTGTTAAACAAGAAATTAAAATTTTGTAAGATGACTCGCTCGTTGTCCATTTTTTACATTTAAATTACAAAAAAATGAAAATTTTCTGATGAAGATGAACACTTTTGTTGGAAACCTTAGAAGCTCCAAAATAAAAATCCGGCTTACAATGTGAAGAAATTCTACCTTCAACACTACACTTAATACAACACTTTCACTTCAAACAATGTCAGTCTGATGGGAAATAACGACGCTAAGAAGCGTAGTTGCACCATTTATAAGATTCGTCGAAAACAAAAACCGGAAGTGAAAATCATAGGCTGCTAGAACGGAAGTATACAGCGCCCTCTCACAGATGCTATGCATCGTCACATCCCAAATAATATGCCTATTTCTTAAGGATAACCCACACTAACAATTTTTATGATTAAAAATAAAGAAAGGATAATTGCGAAACGATTTTCAACAGTACAATATTATTCCTTATCTCATTAAATATGTTAGATACATTGTGCGCTTTATATGGATTAAAATTGGCTTTTACAGCATATTATAGGAATTGATATTTTAGTAGATATCATAGTTTTAAAGTACGGCAGTAGAACGGAACATACGCTGTGTTAATGTTTAGTTACGCAAAAATCATATATTGTAACATTAAAAATTTAAATAAAACTAAGCGACAGCATATATCTTCGTATAGTATTATATATTTTTTTACTAAAATATTATTTATATTAATTAGTTAGGTTAGGCAATTTTTATTAATATTAAGAATTTTCTTTAGTTACTTTTACTTATTTTGTTTGTTCATTTAAATTACACAGATATATTTTCTAATGATAAGATTTTTCTCTACTTAATATTCTTTTAAGCCTTCTCTTGATTATTTAGACTTATATTTTCTAAGTAATTCTATTGAAAATATTCATCTTTCAATAACCACTCCCGCTAAAAGAGACCAAAATAATGGAAAGATATCCTTTTGCCTTTGTGTTTATTTATATGTTTTTTTCTAAGATATATATTTTTTTTAACCATTGCATGGTGCTCGTGGCCTGTTCTCACTAATGCATCTGAAAAAAGTATCATATAGTAGTCGATGAGTACACTACAATAGACGCTAATATGCGGTAGTCGCCCTGAAGTTAGGCTTTCTGAAAATTTACGCATTTAACAATGCGGGAAGAAAATAATCGAAAGTTAAAATATCGTAAAATCAAATCTGCACAATCATCTACACTAACTTCATGGCGGCCACTACTCATCTATCGTACTGTATCTTATTCTAAAATTATGTTTTAGACAACAGCAGAAACAAGTTTCCGTTTCAAAGAGCCAGCACAGCCTGCCGGCAATGTGGATTTTCTGGCGAGAAACATGCAATTCATCCCGCCCAAATATTATATTACAGGGAATAAATTATATTATAAATTCGATCCTAAGGTAATTCTTTTTCTAATTTACTTATTTATTTATATCAGAGAACAAATTAACACATATATTACGCGTTGCTTTAGCAACGTGTCTGTCACCGAGACGTTATTGAACCCGCAACTGTCGTCTTTACAGAGAGGTACTGTGGCGCTAAGCTACGGTGCCCTTAAAAATGTTTAAATAACATTATATATCTCTTATTTTAAGAACGTCACCAAGTTAAAAACTAAATTTGTACTTAATCTTTTAAAATTTACATATACATATTTTTTTACTTATAGGCAGCATACAGATTTCTTTATTTTTAGAGAAAATAAATTACTAATAATAAATAGTAAATATATGTTTTGTTGCAAGAAAACTTGTGAATTCTTGAAATAGTGCTTAAATTAGTTATCTCTGCTGTTCCACTGAAATTATTATTAGACTTTTTTACAAATTTAAGTAAATATATTCATATATTTATGAATATGATGGATAATATATTTTTTATTTTACGCAGGGTATAACATCACTTCTAGACGGTATGACGGCGGACATGGCCAACGTGATCATAATGTCCGACACGTACTCGAAGCCGATACAATACAACGCTAAAGAGAAATGGTTCGGCACTGAATACAAAAGAACAGGTGTTTATTACATATTTAATTTTACTTCTTTACATGTTATGATGTGGGATAGTGTCTGATTATAAGCACGACAGTCATGGGTTCGATTTCCACTGGGCGAACTATACATACGCACTTAGCAAAGTAAACACCGTCACAAAAGTAGAAAGTGTAGATATTCCACATATCAATGTTTTTTCGAATGTGAATCGAACGCACAACCTGACGCGTTTACTATTGATTCCTATTGATCTATTATATATATTTGTTTTTCTTCTTACAGAAAAACCAAAATTATGGTTACAAAAATGGCTGAATGTGAAGCCCTACAAAGAATTTCATTTGCCCGATAAAAATATATACATTACAAACAATTTCGACCTCGTGCCGCCCGCGCCCGCGTACTTAGAGGAAGCTAAGAGACTCGGCATTGATTTATATAATAGTACCGCTAAAGATATTTACATGAAAGTGTCTAAAAGCGAGAAGAAGACTAAAGTGTTATCCAAAAGTGATTTGATAGCGACGGTTAAAAATTTTAGGTATGTATTTATAGTATACAACAAATGTATACTAATTAATAAAGCGGAAGAGTTGGTTTGTATGTTTGTTTAATTGCTATGGTCTCTGGAACGACTGGTCGGATTCTTCCTTATTTTTATTTGCTTATTTTTTGTTTTGTATGAAAGCTGCATTCCTCAGAAGTGCTATAGGCTACATGATATTAAGTTTAAATTCTTAGTTAGCCTTAAATAACGTAATCAACTAGGAATGCCATCGTATTACTTTAACTGCGCGAAATAGTTATATGTATATAAGTAAATGTAACTATTTCTGTGTTTGAGGCCTGTCGAGGCACGAAGTGTGACTGTAAAACCGACTGTTTGTGGGTTCGATCCCCACTCGAGGAGATGAAATATTTACTTAAATTTATATTTCCATTTCTTTGCTCTGGTATCGAGGCTAAGCGCGGCGTTGAGTTCTGCCACTCAACACGCAATGCCTCCAGAATTCGGCGGAAAGTGGGGGAACAGGTGCGTTAACACTCCGTTCCCTTTGCCTACCCTGCTGTGTGCGCGATACAGCGTGAAGTTGATTTTTAAAAAGTTAATTAGCAAAAATATAAACTTAAGTAAATATTTCGTGTCCTCAAGTGGTGATCGAACCCACAACCATCGCGTTACAGTCACACCTTTCTGCTCCTGCGCCACGACGGCCTGATGAACTATTTTTAAGTCTAAATTTCAAATTTTATAAAAATCGATGAAGATTTAAAAAAAATCCATACAACATTTATTGCATTGCATTGCTAAATGTGCAATAAAGTATATTTGTTTCATATTTATTTAAGTGGCGGCGTATTGATATTATATAGGACTCTGAACTTTTGCGTTTTGTTTATTTGGTAAGAAAATGTTCTAAAACAAGAAAAAAATTATTTATAAAATCTGCGCAGTCATCTGCGACTAACTTCAGGGCGACCACGTCTCGTCGATCGTACTGTTATCGAAAAGAGTATCTAAAACATTCTTTTTTAAGTTTTTGAATTAAATATATTCCTTTGCAGATTGGATCAACCAAATTTACTACGTAAGAATCGTAACATGGAGGTGTGGTACAAACCAGACTTCAAGTTTCGGCTTCCCATGGCTTTACTGTATTTCTACTTCCTTACTCCGCTCATTTTACATTCGCCACGAGAGTAAGTTTTATTTAAATTAACCTAATTATATATAAATTTATTGTATTTAAATAGTTGTACAATTTGATTTTAAAATAATAGGAAAAAAACATTTACAACCAACAACAATACAATTTTACATCACCCATTGGCCTCACACTAGGCAAGCCTATTTTGTATCTTTCAGAATTTCAGAATGTAATTTCCATTAGCTACGAATTATTTGTTGTACTCGTAATTGTTGTACAAGCATTATCTAAAATTAAGAAAAAACATTCTTGAGGCATTGTGTGTTGAGTGGTGGAACACAACGCTGCGCTTCGCCTCGTCACCTGAGTGAGGAAATGAAAATATTAAATATTTTATTTTCCTGAGTGAGATGAAAATAATACATTAGCAAATGATGCTTACCTCCTTTGAATTGATCAGAAAGAAATTAATATAATATTGATTATTTGACATGTTCCAGCGCTTGTCTCATCGATCTCTGGACTGATGTATTACAACAAGGACTCGCGGTATACATTTTTTTTCTTGTCAAATATATTTACTTATCTTTATTGAAAAGGAAGCTGTTTTTAGGGTTCCGTACCTTTTAATGAAAAAATATTTTTTATAAGATTACTGTTGTCTGTCCGTCTGTCTGTCTGTCAGTCAAGAAAATTTGTCTCAGGAACGCTTGGAAGTATCGAGTTGAAATTCAAATCATGTACTCAAATATACGGCCCAGACCCAGATCAGATCATAAAACTCCAGATCTCCAGTTTCTGTACGAAACCCTCCGTAGGCGAGCCCAAATCGCGCTTGACCGGTTTTTTTTACTTTTACTATATGATGCGTATCAATATAAATTTATAATAATAAGGCGCTCCAAAATATTATGTAGGTTTGCCTTACGTCAATATTTTTTAACAATAGACTTACAATTTCCCTTAGAATTTTTATTCGTATACTAGCGGCCTGCTCACGGCTTTGCCCGCTTGAATTTCATGATTATTAATTTAAGAAAGATATAGAAGAATAGATATTACAAACAGCTTTAACTATTAGTTAATTGATTTGGATAAGTACTCACGATATTATTTGTAAAATAACTTATCTAGCTCCTGTACAGTTTTTAAATTAGTAACATATATTATTAGTTAAATATATAATTGGTATACAGAATATACATAGAAAACACGTTTTTAGGCATTTTTATATAATCTATAAAATAATCAACATTTTCGGTCAAGTTCAAGTCGTACTCATGCCCCAAGAGTTTCGTACCAGTTTCATGAATGGAGATACACCAAAAGAATATCTAATTAAGTTGTCATTTTGTATCAAATTAAGTACAGATTAAAATTTGTACCTAATGGTTCTTTTCTGTGACACAAATACAATAAGTATTCAATTATTGAAAAATAAATTTGGAATTTTCCTTTATACGTGCCGTAAATTTTAACTTCTTAACAAATTTCGTAATTGTATATCAACGGGAATTATCCTATAGTTATGATAGAAAATGCGACAAAAAACGAAGCATAAACCCTCATAATTCATCGTCATTTGATTGCGATGATTTAGAAGATAGATTTTTTGTGCTCTTAGGTAATATAGACCTGAACATGGAGGTATCTAACCTTTAACCGATCTTGTACAAAATAATCTTGACAGACGGACAGACGGACAAACAACAAAGTTATCTTATAAGAATTTTGAGGTATATACCCTAAAATACCCTTGGCACATACATACATGCAACATACAGGTGCAATAGTGCAATGTCGGTACGTGTCGCTTGTAAGTTATGAAATAATACTGTGGGATATTTTTATAAACAGTGTCAGAGCATTTTTTTCTTGAGACACAATTTTTTAGAGGTTGATTCCAAAAGTTAATTATTTTATACGTTTCTTAAAAAAATATTACTGAAGAACCTATTCAAAATATTTCTTTGAATAATAAGTCATTCTTTATTACTGTGTTAAATAATTACGAATTAAGCTAGACTGTTACGAAGGTAATCTTCACCAACAATTCAATTTAGTTTACATACCTTGTAGTTAGTACTATGAGCAATTGTACTTTAAAAATACGTAAATTTATCAACAGTCAAATAAATAAGACGTTTCTAAAGTCATTCTTTTGGACTTACAATTGAACTGTAACCATTCGAACATTGTTAGAAAAATACTACTATGTTTATGTTA
>JAATLQ010019470.1:0-29464 GCA_013421005.1 Heliconius erato x Heliconius himera
AGTAGAGACTAAATAGATTAACCGACTTGGTATTACATGGATCTCACAACTTTTTACGGTAGAAAGACTGAGCTGCGAGACTTGGGTTTTTTACAGGATGTTTTTGATGGCATCTCACTTCTTTTTGTAGTCCTACTTTTTGGTACCTATCTACACTTATTATTTTCTATTATACAGTAATAATGATTCATTAACTGCAAATGTAACCTTGTAATCCTATACATTTATATGGGATTACAAAGTTATTCATGCAGTTGGTGTATTTGGAAAACTGGACTGAAATTACAAAATATTTAAGTTTTCCCATGATTAAGACTCTAAACTCGATTTGTATTTCAAATTTGACGCTTCTATGTCTGCTAGAAGTGCCTTGGACTTTTGATGATCGGTGAGTCAGTCAGTGAGTGACAGAATTTAGAAACTTTAACAAGTTGTCATTCTTAAACTACTGGTTCAAATTGACTGAAATTTTAAATATACCGTGTTTATATTATGCCTGATTAGTTACTGAAAATTCAGGTTTCTTATTTTATCCACAACGAAGTTATAGGGGGTCGAAAATGGCCTGAATTGCTTCGAGAAAAGGATGGTACGGCCGTGCCGCTGTTTTTTGCTCGACTTGGCGGGGGCACTGCCGTGCCCCCAGAAAATTATAAAATGGCGAGACGAAATGCTATTTACTAAATAATTTTTACTACCCTGCCCTACCCTGTCACGTGCGGGATACAGGGTCAGGGTCTAAAAAATGGTATATTTCCCCAAAACCACAATACATTTACATAATAAATTATTATTATACGAGTATACCATTAGCCATTGAAATGTTGAATAAAAACTCATTCGATTGAATGTAATCATCTCGCTCTATATGATTAAGCATGAACAATTAACTATCTTTGTTAACTCTTTATATTTCAATTTACAATTATTGATACTCACCGGCTATGGTTGTGATAATAGAGGAAAATATATAAATTCATTATATATTTTTTCCTTTTTTTTAGCTTCACGCAGCATCCCGCACGTATCAGGGGAGGCAGAGGGATCCTGGAAACCTAGGGTTAATGCACTTCCGATTCCAATTTTCCATGGAATTATCGAGGCATATTGCGTATTGAGTGGCGAAGGTCAACGCCACGCTTTGCCTCGGTACCAGAACAAGGAAACGAAAATATTATTATTTTTTTCTTGGGTGGAAATCACACCTAAGACATGCCTCGTTTACAGTTTACCTGTGCCCCTGTGCCACAACTGGCTTCGATTATTATATTTATTTATATAGTATTGTTATTTTATAGCAAATTCAGAAAACTACGCACAGTAATAACTACAGCATATAATATTTGTATACAAGTTTAAATGTGAGAAGATATATAGAAAAATGTGTAGAAACGTACAATAAAACTTAAGTTAATAGATAAAAAGTAGCATCGATTATTTTAATTTAAGTAAATAAAACATATATAAAAACGTAATTTTCAATTCACATTTCCAATAACCAATCCCAAAACAATCGCTTGGAAATGTATAACTTAATTGGCTTATATCGAATCAATTAAATATATTTTTAATTCTTCTCGTTCAGCCGATAATCCTGTCCAAATTGCAAGCAATAAAATCGATTTTTAGCAAAAAACGCACAACACCCGTTATCGCTTTGACGATAAACATTCAATTAATCGTGTTTTCGAATTTATTTTTAATCACGAATTGATCAGTGTGGCCGAATCGATTATAATCGATGCGCTCATTCCAGTCTGTGCGCTAATTAATTTTAATTTATTACGAACTCGATTTCCAATATGGTACGTGTGTACGTACATTATGCACTAAACGTGTAAACACTCTGTTTAATTTGGTACGCTTTTCTGAATATTCATTAAGTATCATTTGACCACGGTGGTAAAACTAATTTTGCGTTGGTGTTTTTTGGGGTTGGTTGTTGAGAATTTGGCAATAAATGACTGTTATATCCTTTTTTTTATTTTTTTTGGGACATCAGGCCGTCGTGGTACAAGGGTGTGACAACGCGACGATTGTGGGTTCCATCCTCACTAAAGGGAATTAATTATTTATTATTTATTAATATTTTCATTTCTTCGCTCTGGCAAAAAGGCGGCGTTGAGTTCCGCCACTCAACACGCAATGCTTCGAATTCAGCTGAAAGTGAGCAACTTAGTGTCTTAATATCATGATTCCTCTGCCATGTTTCCTCTGCTATATGCGGGATACAGCGTGAAGCTATTTTATTTTTATGAGGTTAATGCTGTTAGCCCTATTCGCTTTTACAGCTACATCGGGTGGGTAAGGAAGAGGTTAGTTATCAATCACTTAAAAACACTACATTTTGTATAACTAATATAGTATTTAATATTTTTCTTTTAAAACTCTCTCTCTACCTACATAAGGAATGGAAAAGGCAATTCATCTTATATGAATCTTTTGAAATTGGTTTTTACACTTGTATGTTATGTTGTAGGCAGAGAGTTCTATTTCCAATTTTCACTCATTTTTGGTTTTTGGATGGCGGAAACTAACTTTTCTTTTCTCAATAACACTAAAACAATTAAAAAATTGGACATTATAAATATATTTTTTATCTTTAGACGAGGCCATCGTGGTATAGGAGGAGCACAAAGTGTTACAGTAGGTTCGATCTCCACTCGAGGAAATAAAATATTTGTTTAAATTTATATTTGTATTTCTTCGCTCTGGTCTCGAGGCAATTCACGGCGTTGAGTTCCGCGATAAAATATATTACATAGCATATTTATTTCTCTCTAAAACGAAAGGATGAAACCACAGAAACATCAAATATTTAATAAAATAATCTACACTCGAATTGATTAATAAAGAAAAAGCATAAAATTTACTTTTACGAAACGTACATATTCGTATAAACATGTATATTAGACATCTGATTTTTCAGTCAAAAAATTGTTCGTTAAAACAAACATTTTCTCAGTTTCAATTTTTGCCGAACACACGAGGGATATGTTTGTATTTTCTTACTTTTTACTCACATTTCAATTTACTTTTGTTGATTTTTTTTGCCCAGTTTGACCAGTCGTGGCGCAGCGGCACAAAGTGTGTTAAAACGACTGGTTGTGGTTTCGATTCCCACTCGAGGAGATGAAATATTTACTTAAATTTATATTTCCATTTCTTAGCTCTGGTGTCGAGGCAAAAACGCGGCTTTGAGTTCTGCCACTCAACACGCAATTCCTCCAGAATTCGGCAGAAAGTGGGGAACGGAGTGTCTTAGCACTAGGTTCCCTCTGCCTACCCTGGCTGTGTGCGGGATACAGGGTGAAGCTGATTTGATTTTCTGATTTTTTTTATTGAATTTGCAAATTGAATGTATGTTGCAGTCAGTATAACCACTCACGTATTTTGCAATATGTTTAATGAGCATGCTAATTACTCACGTGATTTGTCAAATATGTAATTATTATGCAAACGTTTTGACAATATTATTTTTGGCATTAAATTTAAATTGGATGACTGGTGTCGTTTTTTTTTAGATGAGACTTCAAACTTTTCATATTTTTTTCAGCTTTACGCTGTATTCCGAATACAGCAGGGTAGCCATAGGAACAGTAGGTAACCGCCGAATTTTCGAGGCATTGCATGTTGAGTGACAGTACTCAACGCCGCGCTTTGAATTGTTACCAGAGCTAAGAATTGAAAATATTAATAAATAATAATTCACTTCTCCGAGTGGGAATCGAACATACAACCGTTTACAGTCACCCACTTGTGTCCCTGCGCCACGAAAGCTTCCAACTTTCAACATGAGAGGCAAATTTTATATTTTTATTTACCCTAATCGCCTCGTGTACTAACGAGGGTAACTTTTATAACAATTATTGTTTATTATACTCTTATGGCGTGTTGTATGGAGAAACCCTATATTGCTACTATATACAAAGTCATAAGTATACAGATATTTACAAATAGCATTTTTTATTATTTCTGCTCATAGCAGTTCCGTTCTCCACTTTCCACTGAATTCTGTAAGCATTGCGTGTTAAGTAGCGAAACTCAACGCCAACAAAAATATTACACATCTAATTTCTTCAAAAAGCGGCTTAAAGAGCGGCGTTGAGTTCCGCCACTCTACACGCCATTCCCTCAAAATTCGGCGGAAAGTAGGGAACGGAGTGTCTTAACACTAGGTTCCCTCTGCCTACCCTGCTGAGTGCGGGATACAGCGTTAAGCTGAAAAAAAATCCTCGAGTGGAAATCAGATCCACAACCCATCACGTTAACAGGCTCACAATTGAGCCTCTGTGCCACGACAGACCTCAAAAAAATATATTAAAATAAAACTAAATTATGTTATTTTAATAGTTAATTAAAGATTTAGGTAATGTACGTAATATTATCATCACATAACATGCAAGGGACCGTGTACGAGTACATAGCGGGTGAGCTAGCCACATTTCGACTAAGGTGTTTACATCCACGTTAACCCGACATCGGGCGTCGACACAACATTCGTATTAAAACTTGAACCCCTACGGGCCCGCTCGCTTTATTATTTATTGCCAGCGTAATAACTTCCCCAGCCTTTATTTGTTTTCAACTCGTTACGAAGATTTGCCCTAAATTCGGAAACTCGATTATTTATTCATTTAAATCCCGACGCGAGACGATTTTGCGGTCGGTCAATTTATAATATTTGGAACTGTAGTCGTATGTATGGTGGTGGTCGTAATCGATTTTTTTTTTATTCGGTTTTTCTTCGAGATGGAAAACGTGGTTTAACTGTTAACAACGCTGTCAATAGTTAACTGTAGTTCTTTAGGTGTTTATTCAGTGGTTACGACGGTTTTAATGTGTTGTTCTAATTACTTTTACCAGGTTTTTTATGTAGTTTATGAAGACTTTTTTCTAAAGATCTCATTATCTTTAAATAGTTATAACTATTATATTAGATAAACATGTGAAGTTGAGGCCAGGCTAAAAACCGACTGGTTGTGGGTTCGATCCCCACCCGAGAAGATGAAATATTTACTTAAATTTATATTTCCATTTCTTTGGTTCGGTCTGGAGCGCGGCGTTGAGTTCTGCTACTCAACACGCAATGCTTCCAGAATTTGGCAGAAAGTGGGAAACGGAGTGTCTTAACACTAGGTTGACTCTGCCTACCCTGCAGTATGCAGAATACAGCGTGAAGCTGAAAAAAAAACATGAGAAGTCGTGTTTTTCGTATAAATGTATTTTTTTGCCAACATTTTTATGAAGCACATAACGTATGTATTTGTGAACATTGTGTCAACGTATTGTTAGTTAATATCTAGAAGACCTTTTGAGGTTCCAGTCAACTATGGATATTTAATATCTGAGTGAAAATTAAAGTACTAGAACATCAGATTTCTTCTTTTTTCTTACAACAAACAGGAGATATTTGCATGAAATATATACTGTTAACAAATTTTTTTATGTTTCAAATGTATTTACTGTAAATGTAACTCGAATATTATTATGTAAGTTGTTATTTACATAATTATATTCGAGTTTATATAAATAAAAATCTAATGTATTTTAAAATGTAAAACACAAAAAATTTATGCCTTCGCATGTGAAGCATTGCCTACTTTCTAATAAAATGCTAACAACTTTTATCTACACCCGGGTCCTGTCCGGGTACATTTAAAATTAGTCGTTTTCGACCTACAAAGTGAATTAAATCCTATCATTCAGATCATTCACCCAAAGGAATATTCATAGATGTATAATATATACAATTGTCGACGATATCTCGTAGTAATAAAGAGGATATTCGTTTGATGGTTATTGTCCGCTATCTGCAATGCAGTTTAAAAGCTCGCATATATCGGCAGAAAGCGTACTCCGCGTTAATTCCGATTAATGTGCCGTTTGCACGCAACTATGGGAAGGAGGAAAAATGCTAGTTAGTTGCTAGTTTAGTTTGTGATTTTGATGTTTTTGTTGTATGGAAAATTTGAGCGCCTATCGGTTTAACTGGTTTCTGCCTAATAAATAATAATAATAATACTTATTTGAAAACGTATACAAAATTTGAACGTACAAGAACCCGCGCCTCCTGGAAACCGACCGGTCGAAAGAACGAAAAAACGAGTCCCACTACGTTCAAATTTTTAAACTTTTTCAATGGAGAACGGAGTGTCTTAATTCTGCAGGGTAGCCTGCTGTAAAGCCTGTGCGGGACACAGCGTGAAGGTGATTTATGTGCTGTAGTATATAAAATGTTTGTAAAATTTATGACGTATTATATTCAAATTAAATATTAATAACATAGTATATCCTAGAAAAGCTTTTCGGGTAAATGATCCATCAAGATTGTATATTAAAAAAAGTAATTAGAGCGCGGTTTTCTTTTTTAAATTAAATATCTGTACGGGTTTCTAAATTACTGATTGTGATGATTTAAGTTAGAAACGATATTTACATTTATTACTATATCCAAATTCAATTAAAAAGCGACTTTACTAAGAACTACACAAGTACAAGAACAAAAAAAAAGAAATACAGGCAATACATTTGAGACTATTATACTTTTAATTACCCATAAACTACTGACTAGGTGATTTACGTATTTAAAAACAACACGCAATTACAGTACATTGGAGCGGCACAGCAAGTAGCCAGCATGGTAAACCCTCAAATGGTGGCGTGAAATTGTTCACGTATAATAAAACGTTATCGGGGCCATTCGGACCGCTATAAATATGGACTTGGAAGCAATCCAAATTATCGTTTTTAAATAAAATTGAATATGTCTGTCTGTGTCATTCGTTAATTAGTATAAAAAATATGGTGAAAATTCTGATTGCGTGCGACAGATGTTGCTGATGGGAGTGGATGATATTGTTTGATATTCGAATAAAAACATTTTGATTTAAATATAACAATGCCAGTCGTGGCGCAAGGGCACAAGTATATGACTGTAAACGCGACAGGTTATGGGTTCGATGCCCACTGGCACGAGGCATTAGGGAATAAAATATTTAATATTTTCATCTCTTCGTTCCGGTGTCGAGGCAAAGAAAGCAAGGCTTAATACTAAACTACCTCTGTCTGTCCTGGTCAAAAAATAAAAAAAAATACAATAAATGATTTTTTAATAATAGAATCCATAATAATTACCTCAAGACCAATTATTCATCAACTAGAACATTAAAACCATAAATACAGACATACATTTTAGATTTTTCGATGTTCTAATAATATTCGCAGCAGGATCTCGTAAATCGCCCGAAGGTGGGTATTTCGACTATAAATCCAAATATGACCGGTCCCATCGGTCGGTCGAAGCGCTTCCGGCTACAAATAAGCTATTAGAGACCAAATTGCATTCCGTTCTAGCCCAGCACAAGATTCTTTAAATGCTATACCGTAAAAAGTTAATAGATGTGATATGTGTGACCTCCACATTACCTCCCGTTTACTGAAATAAACGCAATTTGAAATTTCAGCGCCGCAGAGGGATGCCTACAATGGGGTGTGTTTGTTTTTTTTTTTGAAATTTTATTACAGTTGCCATTGTCGCGATCAAAGGACGAGCAATAAAACGGCAGGTCCCTAGAAGGTATTCGATTTTTATGTTTGACTATTAATCCTGGATAGATGAGGAGGGTTGTTGTATTGTTGTTAATGGTACTCCAGGATAATTTACCTTTTAGCTCGCTATTGTAATAATTACTTAACTAAAAATTTCGTTAAATAATTATTTTATGTACCTATAAAATGTAATTTGTAACTACACGTTGCACAGAACATTGTACGCAAAGGGAACCTAGAAACCTTAATGTTAAGCACTCCGTTCCCATTAAGACACTCCACTTCCGTTCCACATTTTCCACCGAATACTGGAGGCATTGCATATTGAGTGGCAAAACTCAACGACGCACTTTGCTTCGGCACCGAAGGGAAGATATGAAAACTATAATAAATACTTCATTTCCAATAGTTGGAATCGAACCTTCGCGTTTCAAGTCACACGCCCTTACGCTACGACTGCAAATAAAGAGATGAATTTTAGTAACAATACTATCAAAATTATATTTTTAACCTTTATCTTTTGTTTCTTAAGAATATTGCCAATTATAACTTAATTATAAATTTTATTAAAAACCTCCAATTTTCAAATCAAATTGAAGAGAGAACCCTCGATAAGTAAGGATTAAGTAACAGTTCAATATTTATCTTAATACATTTTTCATTTGTTAATATTTTATATCATATTAGCTATTTCACATTCGCTCTACTTTTCGCATAAGAAAGAAGATTACAAGAAGACTCACAAGTACTTTATCCAGCTTACGTAAACTTTCTACGACTAGGCGAAGTAGGCGAAGCGACGAAGCAAATAAATCGGACTATATAGCCTGTCACCACTTCACCTGGATGTATTTACGCTTTAAGAGCAAGGCATTCTAGTATAACAATAGCGTCTAATACAAATTTTAAATTGTAGAAATAACAAGACGGCTAAAATTTAGATGTTCTAATTTTTTTAGTGATTATATTATTAACTGGCCAACCGTGGCGCAGCGGCACGAAGTATGATTGTAAACCGACTGGTTGTTAGTTCGATTCCCACTCGAAGAAATCAATTTTTTACTTACATTTTTATTTTTATTTCTACGCTCTGGTGTCGAGGCAAAGCGCGGCGATGAGTTCCGACACTCAACACGCATTGCGTCCAGAACTAGGTGGAAAGTGGGTAACGGTGTGTCTTTACACTAGGTTCCCTCTGCACACCCTGCTGTGTGCGGGATAGAGCGTGAAGCTGATTTTGATTTTTTAATTTTCTTCCATACGTACTTGTAACTCTTTGTGAGTTTTACTAGAATTTTACAAGTTTTCTACCTGAATTTCTGCATTCACCAAAAACACAGTTGCAATATTTCACTACAGTAAAACGCCAACCTGGAACGTTGCACGGATAAGAGGAATCGTTAAGATCGGGTAATAGCGAGATTAAGTCCTCAGCTTCTTAGAGGACTTAAACGGCGGTACAGTCCACTGTGTCTCGTTTAATGCATTTTTTTATTTAGTTTCTTTTAACTGACTATTGAGTTCTGTTCATGGAAGTAATAAAAATATATCGCTATTGAAAAAATGTATAAGTATGTAAGTTTTTACTAATTTGTTAGGCTTATAACTTTTTTATTTTTTGAAAAAACAAATCTGCACGTCATATTAAAATATACATATTTATGACTTAAAAAGTACAGAAATTAACAGCAAAGAGATATTTCACTTAATTTTTTACACCTACAGATACTACAAAATATGAATGTATAAAAATAAAATATAACTAACAAATATCATGTTTATAATAGGTCATTTAGAGTAGACAGAATAATCTTATATAAAAACAATATTAAATAGATGAAATCTTTTGTTTATAAATATAGCAACACTGTATTGTGCATTATATCGCATTGATACAGCTGACTAGACCCAAATGGAAACTACTGACGTCTGGTCTGCATAATTAATTTAAGAATACATTTATTAATTAACACTTTAATGGCATAGTTGAAACGTATTTAACTACAAATAATGTTTATAGATTCAACGGATTCAATCATATATATTTTATTGTTTTGTAGCTTCATACTATGTTCTGAATACAGCAGGGTGGACAGAGGAAACATTAGAACCTAAGGAGGGAACGAAGAGGTTCCCATTGAGACACTTTCGTTCCCCAATTTCTGCCGAATTCTGAATCCTGAAAACTTTGCATGTTGAATGGCGGATATCAACGCCGCGTTTTGCCTTGTCGAGGAAATTTAAAATATTAAATATTTCTTCAATTTTGCACCCACAAATGTCATGTTGACAGTCGCACGCTTGTACCTCAGAGCCACGACTGGCCTCGACATTCATTGATATGGAATGTTTCAAATTACAACATAATACAAAAACAATTTATATAATTCAAAATATATGTAAGTGTTATCCCCCTAAACCAAACACGGGCGCTATACATTCGACCATAGCCTAATTCGCACGGTCGAAAAGGCCCCAGCAAATAGCCAGTGACTCGTTCATATGCAAATCAAACTGAATGTACGATAAATTGTTGCCACCGGCGTCAGTGAAATGTGGCTGCTTTAATAGAAAATATTTCCTTTTTAAAATAAAACTTCAATTGAAATTGAATTGGAACATGATTTTGATGTTATATAAAATTTTCTTGAAGAATAAAATGGTTTCATGTTACTTTAATATTATTTTGTCTAGATTCTTATGTTTTCTTCATATAAATAATAAATGTTGGAGCTTAATAACATCTAAGCTTAGCCCGCATATTGAATTGGAAATAATTATGAAATAACACATTCTAAGAGACCAAGGTAACTTTGACCGCACGTACAAATAATAAGAAGAAGCAATATAAGCCTTAAACCTTCCTCGTTAAACGACCTATACGACAGAAAAAATATTTTTCATTTTGAAACAATAGTTCCTAAGATTAGTGCGCTCAACCAAACAAACTCTTCAGTTTAATAATATTAGTACAGACATACTTAAACTTGAATTCTTAGCTAGTAAACAATTAGCTAGATGTTGTAGAAATTAAACAGTACTCTTGAAACTAAATATCTATTGTATAATATAAATATTGACAAATCAAGTTTCTATAACAATTGCATCGGCGTCGAGCGTTCAGTAATGCGAGATTCGTGTTTCGCCTTCATCCCGCTGTGGATCAAAGGAAATTTCAGTTACCGCGACCTTTTCAATTGAGTTTATATGCTGTTTTAAATTTGTTTCAATTGTTTTTGCCAATTTACGTTGCTCTTTAAGATTTGAGGCCAGTCGTGGCGCAGCGGCACGAGGTGTGACTGTAAAACCGACTGGTTGTGGGTTCGATCCCCACACGAGGAGACGAAATATTTACTCAAATTTATTTGTTCTGCCACTCAACCGCAATGCCTCCAGAATTCGGCAGAAAGTGGGGAACGGAGTGTCTTAACAGTAGGTTCCCTCTGCCTACCCTGCTGTGTGCGGGATACAGCGTGAAGCTGATTTATTTTTTTTACTTTAAGATTTTTTGCATGACTTTTCTGCATAGCAGAGTAGTAAGATAGATCCTAGTTCAGGACACTACGTTCTCAATTTTCTGCCCACATTTGACAGGGTGCTTATAGTAAGTTTGAAGGTATACGTAGTTTCTATACTTCCTTGACTTGATGTTATTTCCTGATGATATTATTATTACTACACTATTTAAATTAATAAAATTGAGTGCTTAGTGACAAATTACAACACTGTAATTATTAAATCGGAGAAACAAACATATTTGAGGACAGTTTGAATGCGATTGTAAACACGACAGGTTATAAGTTCGATTCCCACTCGAGCAAATGAAATATTTTGTTTTTTACTTTTCCTCATTTTGGAAACGAGGCAAACTGCAGCGTTGAGTTCCAGCACTTAACACACATACCTCCAGAATTCGGAAGCGAAAAATGGAAAACGGAAATTGATGGAATTTAATGGAAACAGAGTGTTATCTTAAATATAAAAATACCCTTGAGTAGAAAACAACGCTGGCATTAAACCAAGTAGATTTTAAATATTTATACCGTTTTTCCACTTCCAGGTTTAAAACGACTGCATCAAAGAACGGTTATAATCTTGTCCAGGATATCCTGATAAGTCGTCCGGGGGAGTATTCGCTAATGTATTCGCGCCACGTCGAACGACATCCGACAAAATCCGGTTTAGGTGAAGATATGCCCCGGTTAATCTCCCATCCTTTGATTTATGACCGTGACATTCCTAGCTGCGTAATTGTTCATTTTAACTTTTACTTTTCCCGAAAAAGATTTTTTTTTATTTTTTACTAGTTTAGGTACCTTGTAGGTAATTTTCTTGAATTTTGACAAGAAACATGATGGTTATGAGTTCTCGGTTCTCGGAGGCATAGTTTGGCGTTGAGTTCCGCCACTCACTCACCAAACAGAGTGTCTTAACACCCGTGTTTTTGAGAGCTGAGTGGCCATAACCAACTAAAATTGTCCGTGTAGAAATAAGACCAGACACCAGTATATACTCGTAAGTATTAGGTACAATCAATCTCTATATGGGTGAAAAGTGAAGAACAGAGTGTCAGTACACTCTGAATCTTAAATATTTAAACGTCTACATTTATCAGTTGTGTAGATTCTTTAAACCTCTTAAGTGTTTTTCAGGGTTTCGGTTCCATTTATTCTTTTGAGGTAAAAGAACAAAAGGGAACTCTTATTGGATCACTGTGTTGTCCGTCTGTCCGAAATACCATTGACTTTGGTAATGGTCCAGATGGGATGGAGGTATCAACCTGAAATTAATATCAAATATTCAGGTTTTCGATCCCTTAGAGCACTGAAAAAAACAGCTTTTCTAACATGCTTTTAAGTCAGCGTCAACGCCGTGTAATCAAACGCGTAGCAACAAAACAAATCTGTAGTTATGAAATTTGGCGCGAATTGTATCACAATAAAAATAAAAGATAAACATTAAATGGAAAAAATAATAGGGATTTTATAGAAAAAAAACACATAATAAACCTATAACAAGAAAATGAACTACTCATTTTCTACAAAATATGTAAACTCAAGTATATTAACATCAAATTTGTAAAATTTGTGAAAGACCCAACAATCGAAGTCACTAACCACAAAGCCTTATTCAATTAATAAATTATAACGTTGGTTCTCTACTAATACTAAACCACAAGGTAGTGTTTACACACTACCGAGTAACTATTGATTTTGCCTCCATATTCTAGGAAGGATAATTGAAGCCATCATAACTGAAGCATTACTAATTCAGCAGCCGAATGTAATAATTTTGAGATGTATTAATGACGCAATAAGATTAAGATGGGTTATATGCTTTATGTAAGAGAGAATAAGAGCGCTTATTGCAAATCTTGAGAGACAAAGATTCTGTGGAGGAGTCTTTGATGCTGATATATTAAAGTAATGGGCGAAAAGTGACTGAGATCAAAGTGTTATTAGGTGTTTTAATTTATAGCAAAGATCTGTTTACTTCTTGCTTATTATTAAGTCTATTTCGAATTTGGATAAATATATATGTTAGAAATAATGTAAGAATAATCGGTGAACACGACGTTTGTGGGTTCCATTCCCACTTGCAATTATAAATTATTTTCATTTGTCCGCTCTGGTAGGAAGATGCAGCGTAGCGTTAAGTTCCGCCATTCGCCAGGCAATTTCGAAAATTGGGCTTGAAATTGTTAACGGAATATCTTAACACTAGGTTGACTGACTGGAACTAACTGGACGCGTTCATTACTTGTCTCAGTTTAACTTTCCAAAAATGTAAAAGACAGTGACTTAAAGTGATCTACCTATCTCTAGTCTATTTTTAACCATTATGTTTTCTTTTATAACAACCAATAAAAATAAAAACCACGCGCTCAAAGTACGCATCTTAAGTTTGGAAAGCTGTCGAGAATTTTCAACTGAATAATAAAGTTTCACGAATGGATTTCAATTAATTTATCGACGCTGAAGGCATAATGGGGCTTAAAACAATGAAGTTTACAACAAAACTCACCACAAAAGGAAGTTTCGAATGATTACCACTAAGAAGAAAACATCCGAGCAATATCAAGATTTCTGTACGAAGTAATTAATTTTAATTAAATTAATTTTGTATATGTATGTACGTATGTTCGTACTGTGTATCCATTTGGGTTATTAAATTATGTGTTTCTCGTCCTTTTAATTATTCTGCAATGTGGTAGTGATAACGTATGTAGATATGACTAGCTCCTGATGTGTTACTTAAACTTAATTCTTGTTACATACTAGCGGTCTACTCGCGGCTTCGCCCGCAATCGACCTATAATAATATTATTATGGTGCATTTACCAACAGATTGATATATTATATGAACAACTTGTTTACATAATTCTGAGAAAGTGCACCTCTACGTCGCTGCTTGAGAGGATGTCATCGTTGGTAAGGACACAGCCACGGCGGTGGACGGCGTAAACGGAGTGTTGAATTATTTTAATTTTACATTTTCTGGAAAAGTATATGTCCAAACTCCATTCTATAAAAAGCGAAGCTTATCTTCATAAAATTTTCTGAAGTATGGAGTAGATATCGTTCATAAATTTCAATATCCATGTCTATAATAAACGGTGAAATATCACCTATAACTAGTGATCTAAGTTAAAATAAAGTTAAATACTATCATAAAATTTGATATAAGTTAATATTTGTAAATTAATCTAGGTATTAAATTATGTAAGATATCTTAACTTTTCGAACGTCGCTCCTAAAATGACGGGTGCAAGCATCGGAAATTGGACCGGAAATTGACCACGTGACTGTACCGGACGTGACGTCATCCAGGGAGATATGAACTAGCCAATCAAAGTTTATTCAATCACAGACGATTCGCATTAATACTGGATGTACGTGAGCTTTGCACTTTGAGACTAATTTTTGTTGTTTTTCTGTTATAGGTACGTTTTGTGAAGCAATATGCCGAGCTGTGGATTTTTTTGGTGAGATAAATTAGCTGTAAAAAAGATTCAGGTTTTTTTTTATTACTAATTATTTACTTTTATTATAAAAGTTTGAGGCTAGCCGTGGTGCAAGGACTCAGGCGACTGTAGAAGCGACGGTTGTTGGTTCGATTTTCACTCGGAGAAATTAAATATTCAGTATTTTCATTTTCTCGCTCACGGGGTATAAGTACCGAGGTAACAAAGCAAATCGCGGCATTGCGTTCCGCCACTCAACACACTACACTCTAATACCTCCGGAAGAGCCTTAACGGGAATGAAGTGACTTATCACTAGGTTCCCAGGTTCCTTCCATCTACCCTGCTATATGCGGAATACAGCGTGAAACAAAAAAAATCAATAACTACTATAAATGACACAAAAAAAAATCACAAGTATATTTTTGCCCATATCCTTAATACATATTTCAAATTATATTAATATTTACCAAGTTCATATAATAAAAGTTAAAAAGAACATGTTAAAACCATACATCGTCTATTAGCCTATAAATAGTACTTAAATATAGATATTTGTAATTAGACCACGTTTCCTTTACATCCTGTAAAACGCCACGTGACAATCTCACTCACGGTCGCTCCTCAAACACAGCTAATTTCACGAAATCTCTCACAAATGTTATTTGTTTTAGAACTTGGAAGAAAATTTTCGAATTTTCCAAGAAGTGGTGAAAATTTTGCGAGCCCGATCGCACTGTGCTGTGAATTCACAATGCCCTTCATTGTTTACCAGCCAAGTTTACGTCCTTAGATGGACCTAGGAAATTTACTTCAGTCGATTGAGGATTCAGTCTAAGCTCTCTTATCTCAGCTTAAACACTTTATATTGGGGCTACTGGTTCTGTTTGTCAATTGTGTTTTTTTCGTGGTACTTTGAAAGATATATAGTGGTATTTTGAAAGATACATATATTCGTTTTATATAGCTGATGATTAGCGAATATGTAAAAAGTATAATTAAAATCAGCTTCACGCTGTATCCCGCACACAGCGGGGTAGGCAGAGGGAACCTAGTGTTAAGAGTATATTTAAATATGAGAAATATTTATTAATCTTGAGGCCAGTCTGGCGCAGGGGCACAAGGTGACTGTAAAATCGACTGGTTCTAGGTTCGATCCCCACTCGAGAAAATGAAATATTTTCTTATATTTATATTTTCATTTCTTCGCTCTGGTATCGAGACAAAGCGCGGCGTTATGTTCTGCCACTTTCATCACGCAATGCCTCCAGAACTTGATGGAAAGTCTTAACACTAGGTTCCCTCTGCCTACCCTGCTGTGTGCGGGATACAGCGTGAAGCTGATTTAATTTATTAACCTAATTATTACGGGGCTGTAGTGATACAGTTGGGCAGAGTTTGACTTTAGCTATCTAAAGTCAAACTATATTCGAGTAAAAAATAGGTGGCGGAGTATCTCAACGTTACATTTACTCACATTTTCACTTCATCTAATTCGTCCAAAAATGAATTAATTAAAAAAAATTGCATGAAGCCGTTTACAAAATATCAAAACAAACACAAAAGCAAAACAAAAGAATTTAATATAAATATTTAACTACAAAATCTTCCAATTTCGCTGCAACATAAACAGAAACTTCCTTAATTTTACGTAACGTTTGTTATTCGTACACGATCGCGAGTTTTCGTTTCCTTAATAAATTTTCTTTGACAAACCACATGGAAAATTTGGCGAGGCCTCGCGAGACGTCACGAAAAAAGTAGGCAAGGACTCCCTCCAGCTTAGTTACGATGATTGGGTTCCGATTCCGATTCAGTTGTTTTGATGAATTAAACGAATGGCACCGTATTGCGAAATTCAAAGGAAGATAGTCTGAAATAGACTTCTTGTGATCGTATTTTTTAAGTTTTTAAAGTATTATTTCACACTTAGTATTTTTTTATCATTTTTTTTAAAATATATTTTTAGATATTACACAAGTGCATGTACAAATTTGTTTTATTATACACGTTCTATTAAAATTTCTAGAATGATAAAAAATCTTCGCTAAAAATTATTGTAAAAAATCATTTTTAGTTTCACGCAGCATCCCGCATATTGCAAAGTACGCCAAAGCGTGCTTTCTGTTCCTTTCTGTTTTGTTCTAACGAGTGTGAATCGAATCCATGACCACAACGCTGACAATCAAACGCCGTCGCACTTGCCACCACGTCCTCAAATATAATTAATAATATAAATTAAAGACTAAAACTTTATATTTCAAATATATATTGTGCTTATGATGACCTTCCCACAATCCTCCTTCCTTTCTTTATTCTTCTATTTCTTCCTTTTATTCTGTTGTAAAATTGCCAAATACACTATAGTGTGTTAAAAGAAAGAACAATACATATAGATAGGATTCTCACAAAAAGAAGGATTTCTAATACATATCCCAAAAAAATCTTTACACTAGTTCAACCATCTTTAAATTAAAATAATAGAAAACAACTTAAATACAATTTTATGTGAAAATAAGTCTAAACAGTTTTTCTCTTAACGTAATTAGCAAGCAATTTCACAGCAGACTGGCAGCCTGAAGACTAAAATGCATCGCCAGTAGAATCTTGTCTGATTGACTTTTGTATAGACTTACATTGTTACTTTTAAACTGTGTATTGAATTTAATTGTGAACGAAGAACGGTGTCTTTGCAATTTGAAGTTTTAGTTTGTCTGTCTGTATGTTACACCTTTGTTTGTAACTTTATAGATAAAATATTAAGCGGAGATACTTATAAGGTGTAATATTTATAAAAACCAAATCAAAAAAAAATCTAAGTCGTGGCGCAGCGGCACGAAGTGTGACTGTAAAACCGACTGGTTGTGGGTTCGATCCCCACTCGAGAAGGTGAAATATCACCTTAAATTTATATTTCCATTTTATCGCTTTGTTGTCGAGGCTAAGCGCGGCGTTGAGTTCTGCCACTCAACACGCAATAGCTCCAGAAGTCGGCAGAAAGTGGGGAACGAAGTGTCTTAACACTAGGTTCCCTCTGCCTTCCTAGCTGTGTGTGGGATACAGCGTGAAGCTGATTTAATTTTGATTTATTATTGATGCCAAAAAACTGCTTCAATACTATAATATTAAAAAGAAGGCCAGATTAAAAATCTATTTTCTATTCACGGCATAATTAAATATTCCCTTTGAAAAAGCATAAAGCTTTGAGAACAATGAAGATGATTTACGGTCCCAGACGACTTAATACCTAGACTTCTTCGTTTTGGCTAGACGTATTCAATTAAATACATCAATTAGATGAATCGGAATTCTTTTATGTCTGTATTAACTATTAATAAAAGAAAATAAAAGGCGCAATAAGAAAGGAAACTGCTATAGAAAAGTTAAAAAAATATATTTTTTTGAATTTAAAAAATAAGTAGTGAAGTGAGGCCAGTCGTGGCGCAGCGGCACGAGGTGTAACTGTAAAATCGACTGGTTGTGGGTTCGATCCCCACTCAAGGAAATGAAATATTTACTTAAATTTGTATTTCCATTTCTTCGCTTTGGTGTCGAGGTTGAGCGCGGCGTTGAGTTCTGCCACTCAACATGCAATGCCTCCAGAATTCGGCAGAAAGTGTGGAACGGAGTATAAGACACTAGGTTCCCTCTGCCAACCCTGCTGTGTGCTGTTTTTTAACAGTGAATTCGTTGATAATACACTTTGTATAACTAAAATCATACCATTGTTAGATATCTTAAATACTAGGTAGGTAGTACTTGAAGGAGTAGGTACCGATTGGGTAAAACGCTTCACATTAATAATACAGAATGTCTTAACACTACGTCTTCTATGCCGGTAATTTGTGTTGGAGAATCGTGAAACTGGATGAACTCACACGGAAAAACTATTATAAATATAAAAAGATTTACTTACATAATCAATTTTTTTTTAGTATCTAAGTATATGTTACCATAGCAAAGAAATCGAAATATTAAATATTTCATTTACCCTGGATTGGGTATCGAATCCGCAACCATCAACCATCGCATCAAGATTAATGAAGAAAGTGAGAGTGGTAAGAAAGGAAATGTACGATCTCGGTTGACTACAACATAGTATCGATAATGCTAGAGGACTTCCTCCACTCACAAGAAGCATGAGATCATATATGAAGAGGTTGATGACAGTGGACGAGGCTAAAGAGGTATGTACAGATCGTAGCTTTTGGCGCCCCATTCTATCTAACTACCCTTATTAGAATAGATATAAGTTGCTACACTAATAATGTCTTCATATCTATATGACAATTTTGTTGTAACTTAAAATAAAATTAAAAAATTAAATCAGCTTCACGCTGTATCCCGCACACAGCAGGGTAGGCAGAGGGAACCTAGTGTTAAGACGCTCCCGTTCGCACTTTCTGCCGAATTCTGGAGGCAATGCGTGTTGAGTGGCAGAACTCAACGCCGCGCTTAACCTCGACACCAGAGCGAAGAAATGGAAATATAATTAAGTAAATATTCCATCTCCTCGAATGGGGATCGAACCCACAACCAGTCGCTTTTACAGTCACACCTCGTGCCGCTGCGCCACAACCGGCCTCATCTAACTAAAAATGATCAATGAATTTCTAAAATAAAATTCTAAATGAAAAAACTAAAAGATTTATAAATTGATTAAAACTACATTTCGATAAATAACATAAAATAAAATAGAAATAACAATAGAGCACCACTAACTTAAGAACTAATGCAATTTATTTCGCTTCAGTTAGAGTTGATTGACTTCGTCTATCTAAATTAGTTCGTTTTATTGACAATTTCTTTGTTTTCAATTATGTCTGTGAGGATCGAAAACTAAATAGAAAATATGGAAAAAAAATTATAGTTAATGCATTTTTTAAATAAGATTAAATATAATAAATATAAATGAGGCCAGTCGTGGCGCAGGGGTACAAAGTGTGACTGTAAAACCGACTGGTTGTGGGTTCGACGCCACTCAAAGAGACGAAATATTTAGTTAAATTTATATTTCTATTTCTTCGCTCTGGTGTCGAGGACAAGCGCGCCGTTGAGCTCTGCCACTCAACACGCAATGTCTCCAGAATTCGGCAGAAAGTGGGGAACGGAGTGTCTTAACACTAGGTTCCCTCTGCCTACCCTGATGTGTGCGAGATACAGCGTGAAGCTGATTATTAAGATAAAACTATGTACAGAAAAGTTTAATTTTCATTTTCCATTAGTCGTGGTATGTTTATAGAATATTGAAGAAACATTTTGCCTTAACATGAAAAATTCTTAAAATTGAAAAAAAAAACTTAATTAAAAAACCCAAGCGTCCATACTAAAGGCTACACACGCGCCAAATATCCAATAGCGATGTTATCACAATCATAAAAGGTGTTTTACAGCTTCGGGTTGTAAAAATACACCATTATTTTATGCTTTATGCTACCATAAAGTTTATAATAAACGGCCCCACAGTAAAAACCTTCAGTAAACCTCTTCATATGACGTGCTGTGAAAGGAAAAGCTAAATTACCTTATATGCCGTGATATGATATAGAATACATTTTTTTTGAAGACTTGAAGACATTTCTCTCTTCTCTTCTCTTTCCGCCGAATGTTGGAGGCAGTGATGGAACGCAATATAGCTTTTGCCTTGACACCAGAATAAAAAATGGAAATATTAAATATTTAATTTCGTCGAGTGGAAATCAAACTCATAATCTGTCGTGTTTACAGTCACACGCTTGTGCTTCTGTGCCAAGACTGGTATCAACACATATACATGTCCAAACTTTATGAAAAAAATGTGTAATATACATTTTTATCATTATTTTTATATTAGAAAAATGTTAATGTTAATAGCAAAATTTTCCGGTCGTTGTCAAAATTTTTTCTTAAGTACTTTTACTAATATAATATTACCAGGGACTTTTTATACAGATACTTGAGGCCTGTAAACGCGACAGTTTGTGGGTCCCATTTCCACTCGAAGAAGTAAAACATTTAATATTTTCATTTATCCTCTAGTGTCGAGGTAAATCACTTCGTAGAGTTCTGCCACTCAACACGCAATGCCTCCAGAATTTGACGGAAAGTAGGAAGCGGAGTGTCTTAACACTAGGCTCACTCTGCCTCAATAATAACATTAAGTTTACTCCAGAACCTTATCCCTATTACTAATGCAAATTAGTTGATTCTAATTCCAGTTAATATTATTCACCGATGACATCCGTCACACACTGTTAATATTCTAATCTACCTAAATGTCTAATGAGTTGCTAAACAGATGCTGACCGCGCGTGTCTCACTAGCATCTCTATAGTAAGATCTATAGTAAGGTATATGACAACTGTCTTTTACTATAGATAGATAACCAGTATAATCTATCTATAGTAAAAGATAGTTGTCGTACATAATATATATCCTATCCTACTAATATTATGAATGTAAAAGTTTATGTCGATGGATGTTTGAACCACTTTCACGCGAAAAGAAAAGGGACGTAGATTCGGTTCGGTTGTGGGTTCGGTGTTGTGAATTCCACTCGGAAAGATATATTTAATATTTTCATATATTTTCATCGTGACTCTGGTAACAAAGCAAAGCACGGCGTTGACTTTCGACACTAAAAACACAATGCCTTAAGAATTGGAAAATGGAGATTAGAAGTATCTTAATGGAAACGGAATATCTTCACTAGTTTCTCAAGTTCCCTCTGCCTACTCACTAATATACAAGATGCTGATAATAATAACAAAAAATCCAACAGTAGAACCGTAAACTAATTTCAATTTTATTCATTTTATAGCGTTTCCTTCTTCTCTATAAAATATACTAGCAGCATGATTCCAAAACCTATTGAGGCCCAAAACCATGCATCGGTGGACACTCGTTAAAACGTTCGTCATATTTGATCCGGTGCGGACGTCTGTCTGTTCTATACAAATATATAAGAGTTAAATCCCAGTCGGTGTCCATGTAAAATTCATCCCTGAATAATCTTTCCCATCGCCGCTTTGCCGCTATAGCCAAGTATTGATCAATAAATATATTTGACTTCCTTGGTTATGGGCTAGGAGATATTTTGTAAGTTTAGGTTCGTATTGCTGTGTTTTTCGTTGTGAAGATCTTTGACTTTATATACTTATGTATAGGCAGAATTAATATTTTTTATTTTTATTCGTACTTAGGTTACTAGAAATCAATTCTATTCACCATTTCAGTAAGGAAACCAAATGACAAGGTTAGACCTAACGAACAAGTGCCAGTGTACAGAGTGTCTATAGAGGGATTAAAACTGGTACTTAAACTGCAATTTAATATCTTTAATAGCAGGGTAAGCAATCGGAACCTGGGAACCTAATGTTAAAACACTCCGTTCCCATAAGACACTTTCGTTTCTCATTTACAGCCGATTTCAGGAGGCGTGTTTGTTTGGTGCAATTCAAAGCCGTGCTTTGCCTCTTTACTAAAGCAAGGATATGAGAATAAAAGTTTTTTTTTCCTCGAGTGGAAATTGAACCTACAACCTGTCCCACTTACAGTCACACACTTGTACCTATGACAAGTCTCTACATAATGTCATATTTTCTAATTTAGATCCCAATTCAAGTTGACTTGAACAAAATGGTTGGTGAATTAAACTGTTATCAATGGATAAAGCAGTTCATATCACTTTTATTACATACGATATGCCTACTTTAAAGGTCTCATCCGACAAAAAGAATCACGCACCTAACATAAATCAGTATAAGCTTTTTCTTACATTTGTTCTATATCGAGTACGGTCGGCAAAACAATAATTCTATTGCATTATAGACCTTACATACTAGAAATTAGGGAATTTTCCAAAAATATGAATCTTTTTTCTTGATTGTATATTAATGGATACTTTTGAGGTTTGCTGAGAAAGCGGATAAAATATTTTATTTAAGTAACCCTTGGCGAGGAACATTAGTGTGGGCGGCATCTTGAACGAATTGCTCGCCATTAGTCGTTATATTCTTTTCTATCGCTGTTATTTATTTTTCCTTAGAAATAAAGTACACAGATTAGATAAGCAATTTAACTTTTTATTTCATAAATATCTTATCTTTTGTATTATATCTTTTGTACATGAATCATTTGTTTTGATTTTAGTTCGTTGGTTCGTTGGCTCTATACGTACTAGTGATTTTAAAAGGATGTATCATATTAATTAAAGATAATGTTTATTCTATATCTAAACCCAATCGTGTAAATTGTTTTTAGTAATTGTATTAGTCTATACTCTATAGACTTATAATCTGATCGGTGTCTGTACGTAGAATATGTATGAAAAAGAAAATGATATTGATATCATTTACCAATGTAATAGAACTCAAAACAAAGATCTTTGAAATTTTTATTTGTTAGCGTATGCTTTTATTCACGCTAATTTTAGAAGAGGCTTCACCGATTGAATTGCAGTTTTCAGTATTGTATAACGGCTAACGCCCCTTAACAATTAGGATGTTTTTGTTTTATTTTGATTGGTTTATAAATAAAACAGTTATGTCAATATGAAAAATAGTTTTATTGAGTTTACTGAAACTTTGCTTTTCAGTGTACATGTGTATATATCTACATAAAATGTCTTTAAAATGATTATATGCTACGTAAGTAAGGTCGAATTACAGGAGGCGCGGGTTCGATTCCCGCTACGTCCAAATTTTTATACGTGTTTTTATAACTTTTATACGTTTAACACTTTAAAAATGTTAAAAATAGTAATTAAATAATTATGTAGTTCAAGCGGGCGAAGCCGTGAGCGGGAGCTAGTAATTAATAAAAGTTAACTTACGTGACACATAACACAATTACCTTCCAGTTAATGAAGATAATTTACATGCCGTCAAGCGATATTTTTTTTAACTTTACTACTTTTTTCAATTTTTTTTAACAAATTGTTAAAAAATCTTGAAAACTTCGAACGAGTTTTCAGTCACTCAAGTTAAGCTCCAAGCTCTACCAGCGTAACGTTTATGTGTACTTAAAATTACATTCCCTATTTTCAAGCCTTTGAAACTCATTTTAAACTTCTTTATTATCTTAAGTTTTTTGCTAGTAACAACACAATTTAAATACCTTTTTGTTCTATTTTGTTAAATATATTAAAAGCAAAGCAATTTGTTAAAAAACACGAATCATTTTGGGTAAAATGCAAGCTTACAAGGGAAATTCATACGATGGTCCACCGGTGAGTTCTCACCGTCGCGTCTCGAGAATGAGAAGAGATGAGATAATGGATGTGTACATATATGCAGAACAATATTATTTAAAGCAAACATTTGTAAACATGGAATGTAAATGTACTAAATTAAATTGGTAAGAAAGCAGTGTGCAATCGTTTTTAATTATACTTTTGTGGGATATAAATAATATTATTTTATTTTTAGTTTTTTTAGCGTCACGCTATATTCCGTTTACAGTAGGGTAGGCAGAGGGAACTTAGTGTTAAGACACTCCGCCCACATTGGTGACCTCGACATGTTAGAAAAATAAACCTTAAATTAACTTTGAGTACAAAGTAAAAAAGATTTTTTCTTAAAATTTCTTTTTTTTAAGTTATTTTCTTCTTTTAAAATGCTGCTGAAGCCAATCATTTTCTCTTTCAGCGTCTGACTTCAAACGTGATGGTCGTGAGTTCGCTCCCCCCACTTGAAGGAATGATTTTTGCTCTTGACAAAATGCGCCGTAGAGTTTCACCATTGAACTTGTAACGTCGCAAACTCGTGGGAAAAATGTAAAAGAGAGTCTCCTAAGCGCACTAGGTTCCCCTATCTGTGAACACTTAAATCTCCCCAAAATGCTATTTACGTGTAATTCACTGTCAAAGTGCTTTGAAGATCCATACAATTCATTTTAAACGAAAAATGCATATTTCTGTTATCATTATACAGAATAAACCTAATCATAACATCAAAGGAGCAAGGGGAACGCCTCTACCCTCTTGAAGAAAATCTCGTTGGTTAAAAAATGTTCCTTTGTATACAGTACGTCGTATTTTTTTGTGTTATTTATGCAAACTTTTACAAAGATCAAAGTATTGAGATGGATGTATTATATATATTTGAAAATATTTAAGATTTTTAAGCTTAAACTAAATTTAATTATCGATCGATATAAAAGTAAAGATTGTTTTGTTGAACGCGCTTATCTCGGGAGATATTTTTTTTAAATTCAGAATATGACACATGTCATACTCGGCTTTTGACCATGCGGGCGAAGCCGCACGTCAAATATACAATTTTACTAAGTAAAGGAAATTACTAAACTTATACCCTGCTATATTCGTTTATGATTGTGTTCTTTAATAAGCCCTTACGTATTTTTTTTAATCTGTATAAGTCTCTACAATTAATATGAAAAAACCTCACATTAATATTAAAATATTAATATAAATATTGTATATAACAGTAAACAAGAAATATTTCTTTGAGGTATTTCGCGGTCTACACGAGGCTTAGTTGCCCCGAAGCGGTACACGTCACAAGGGAACGTAAGGAGATAACTCAGTACTTCAAACATAGCGTATTCTATATAAAAGAACGTATGAGAGTCATTTTAAATATAATTTATGTGGGAAATATTTGTGGGGAAAAATATTTTTTTATTTATTTTTTAGGTTCCCGCGTATATATAATAGGTGTATGTAATAGGAGTCATTAAATATTTAGTAGATTATCCAAAATTATAAAAATTTGCTTTGACTTTGGTCGGCTAAATTATGCTTAGTAACTATTTAAAATTTTTTTTCATGAATAAACCTTTTGCTATTTTTATTTTTATTATTATGACATTTTTTGACTCGTGTACAAATAATTAGTATTATTAAATAGTTACATACAAACTCGAAGTCGCTTTTATTTAAATATGCTTTTATTCATTGGATATAATAGAGTTCTGGTAGAACTCCATTATATCCAATGAACCATTTATCAAAAATTTTTAAAAGTTTCTAATAATTTTATTTTAGGCTAATTTTTTTTAGCTTCACACTGTATCCTGCATATACCAAGATAGGCACTTTGTTCCCTATTTTCCCGAATTTTTGAGGTGTTGCGTATTGAGAAGCAAAACTCAACGCCGCGCTTTCCCTTGTTACCAGAGCGAAGAAATTGATATATTCATTAATAATAAGTAATTCATTTCTCCGTATAGGAATCGAACCCACAACCATCGCGTTTGTAGCCACACGTTTGTGCCACCGCACCACGAAAGCCTCATCTTAAATATTAAATGAAAATAATAAGTGAATTTGTATAAATATCGCCAGCCGTGGCGCAGGGGCACAAAGTGTGACTGTAAAACCGACTGGTTGTGGGTTCAATCCCCACTCGAGGAGATAAAATATTTACTTAAATTTATATTTTCATTTCTTCACTCTGGTGGGGAACGGAGTGTCTTAACACTAGGTCCCCTTTGTCTACCCTGTTGTGTGCGTGATACAGCGTAAAGCTGATTCTTTAAACTCCCAAATAAAAAAAATAGTTTTACACCATGTATGACATTAATATTAATAAATTAACAATAGATTAATATAGAACCCTTTCAAAAGACGTCACATTTCATATCTAAGTCTGAGGCAAACTCAACGTGTGTTGCCTATTAATAAATCATTAGTATCCATCCTCACAGGTCCCTTTACACGTGCTAACACACAATACGATATGTTAATTAAAGAGGTTGTCTTTTAAATAGTTTTTATATAAATATTTCTTTTTTTTAATCAAAAATCTTTAATATAAGTATTATTTAGACAATACAGCTTGTTTTTAAAAAAATATTAAATTTCACACATGATATAAAATGTGAACCCGGCGTAAGCTTATTTTTGTCTTTGGTACCAACTATTTAGACATTACTTTATTTATGATTTATTTTTATTAGCTTCACACTGTATCCCGCACACAGCAGGGTAGGCAGAGGGAACCTAGTGTTAAGACACTCCGTTCCCCACTTTCTGCCGATTCTTATATTCTGGAGGTATTGCGTGTTGAGTGGCAGATATCAACCCTGCGCTACGACTGGCCTCTTTTAATTATTTATTATTTATTACATATTTCAAATCTTTGCTCAAAGGCAAAATTATATTAGCACATATCTATGATTAATTACATCATTGGTCAATTTTCGATTTTTTAAACACATAATAGATAAATCATAATAAAATCGTATCGTACTCGTCACATAATAGCAAAACGTCTCCACCGTACTCAGTACTAATATAACAGCGTTATAATATGGCCGCCTCTCAAATTAATGTTGCCATATTTGCTGTTTAGGACTAAGAGCTGGTTGTAATGTGTTTGAATAATGCATATGAATTGGAACTTAATTACGTTCGATTTGATTGTCAGATTCACACTGTATCTCGCACACAGCAGGGTACACAGAGGGAACCTAGTGTTAAGACACTCCGTTTTCCACTTTCTGCCGAATTCTGGAGGCATTGCTTGTTGAGTGGCAGAACTTAACGCCGCGCTTTGCCTCGACACCAGAACGTAGATATGGAAATATAAATTTAAATAAATATTTCACTTCCTCGAGTGGGTATCGAACCCACAACCAGTTGGTTGTACAGTCACATTTTGTGCCCGTGCGCCACGACTGGCCTCGCTGGTAATTATTTTATTCACTCTAATTACATATATTTTGATTTTAATAATAATTATAATAACTTTAATTATAATTCAATTTATAATTACAATAATATAATACAAAAATTCTCTCTACTATATTTTACGATCGAATAAATGTGAGTGTTTGTTCTTTCATTTGAGTACCACCGGAAAAAAAACATCACACTACTGACGCTAAATATAAACCTTAATCGGAAACAAAATCAAATGACGTCCTCTTGAGTATAATTACACCCTTATACACATAAACTGGATATTTAGTATTTAGAAATAGTGATATATAATAGCTTACATAATATAGTCCAAAAATCCACTTATAGCAGAATAGCCAGAGAACCTATTGTAAAGTCAATCCGTTTTCCACTTTCCAGGAAATTTCGAGATATTGTGTGCAGTTTGGCGGAACTAAACCCCGCGTTCTATTTTAAAAGGGAATCAAACAAAAATATACCTACTTTTTTAGAAACGTAGAAAATTTTAAAGTAACAGTATTCGAAGCAGCGGCTCTTGAAAACCGTACAAGCGTTCTGACCACTAAGCCATGCATTCTAATAGACTATATTTATAGACTATATATTATAATATTGTTTACAATATTCACAAGCTCATCTCTCAATACGAAGTAATTGAAACGAGAGTTGTGACCGCAGCCACAACACACGGATTGGTAACAGCGATGACGGCTGATGGAAAAATGGTATTGAAACCTTAAAAATATCTGTTTTACTACTGTTTTTTAGATATAGAAAATAATATAATATTTTATAAAATAAAATTCAGAATAATGCACACAAATTAAAGGTATTATTTGAAATATATCAACAAGGAGAATTATATTTTAGATAAATAAGAGACAGCAATCATAATTGTGGTAACCATAAAAAAATATTTTACACGTTTACATACTACAAACAGAATAAAAATTTACCTGAGATTCGAACTCACTACTACCAAAAGCAATATGACACCTCATCAAGAGGATCTGGAAAACATCTGTAGAAGTTCCTCTGTAATTAGTTAATGGAGATGTAGAAGTTTCAGTAGAGTTCTATAAAAAGAAAAGATAATATTTCTTGTAGCAGACGTAAGGAAAAAGTTTTCTTATTTCTTATCTGTGTTGTGTTCAAAAGGAATCACTTAAAATGTTAAAAACATCTTTAAATGACAATATATTCTTATATTTTATGACAGCGCTACCAGCTATTTTGAAAATTGCGTGTTGATTTTTTTTTAAATCTCACAGAATATTAATCTTTACTGGATTTTTTTATAGAACACTTATAACAGCTCTTCCTCAAACAAAACTTTCTTGATTTTGCTATATTATAAAAAATCTATTACACAAAACTTTTTTATGTAACATGTTTCAGAAAGAAACACAAATATTTGTTAGTACGGAAATTGAATTCACACCCATCGCTAGTACTATAGTAATATCGATAGTAAAAAAATGTTAAATAAAATATCCAGAGGCCGTCGTGGGACAGCTTCAACTCGAAGATTTAACGTTCGACTCCTGGAGAATGAAATATCTTCATTTCCTCATTCTGACAAAAAAACCTCGGCTTTGAGTTCTGCCACTCAAAATGCAGTCTTGAAAATTGATTGGAAAATAGAGAACAGTTTGTTAACACAGTATTACCTACAGTAACGGACCGTGACTACTATATTTAGAATACCGCAAAAATGTAATCTAAAACACTCCACGCTGAAAAATAGCATACGCGAACCATTCCACTAGATTGATTTTTATTTGAGGACAAAATATATTTCGGGCCTAACTAAAATCCCTGGTAATAAAAATGTACCTTCAATTTTTACTTAATCTACAGAATAATGTATTTTGTTACTTGCTTTTATATAAAAACTAGCGACTCGCTCGCTGCTTCACCCGCTTAAATACATAATTATTAATTTACTAATAATATTATCATTTTAAAAATATCTACATATATCTTACTAAAAGTAATTTTTTAGCCAATTTAATAAAACAGTTATCTTAAATAGAAATTTTTTCAAACAACATCATAAATCTTTAAAATTGACTAACTTTTTTTGTAAAAATCGATTGCAATACATTAGTGAAAACAATTGAATCGTTTAAGACGATTCTGAGATTAGCTTGAACACACACACAGACAGATAAACACTTAAAAATCATCGTTTTTGGTTCTATTATGTTATTAAATGCCACCAATTACATATTCTCTTATATGTCTTCCATGTACAGACACGTCAAATTTTATTTTAAGTATCTATAGTTTTAAAGACCATAACTTAGTTACATTATGTTTAGT
>JAATLQ010019471.1:1320-19235 GCA_013421005.1 Heliconius erato x Heliconius himera
TTCCCATTCTTTAGTTGGTCGGTCTATCGCGCTGGTGATCGGTCACGTGATCTGTTGCCTTCAACATTCCCAACAACGGGGCCATATTTTTTTTCTCCACCTTTTCTCATTATTTTAAAGCATTGTCGCATTATTGAGAGAGAGATGTGTCTATATTTTGAGCTCAAAAAGTATGGACTCATTTGTGCTTTTCGGAGTTCAAGGTATTCGTAACACGCGACAGCCAGCACCATACTTCATAATATTTGTTGCTTCGTTCTACTTTTGATGATCCAAGTAAATATAGGAAACACAAGGGCTCGCACAAGTCGCAGTTAAGTGTTTTAATGCGGGATATAGCGTGAAGCTAATAAAAAAAAACTAAATAAAGTATCGCAAGAAGTATTAATAATCGTTGAATACATAAGGAAATCTTGTAAATAATATTTAAAATGAAACTTTATCGTCGATTACATACATGAACTATATTATATTTATATTAAACATGTAGAATGTATACAAATCTAAAATATCATTCCAAAATCGTTCTTCAGTTTCGAAAGCCTGGATAACAGAGAAACATTTATCTAAAAGCCGCTCCCTTCCGCTATCAAAACCGAATCAAGTAGGGCGCAAGACATAAATTCGACCGCCCTTGCAGTTAGATAAAATGTAAGGGAAATTTGACTTACTAGTATGACAGCGCACGTACTTGGTCCCATACCACTCGTCAACGGTCTCGTAACGACATCTTCGTAGAATAGAATTCTTTCCTATAGACTAACCCTTGTTTAAATTAGTGTACTTTAAAAATAAATGTGAAAGTAAAGTGAGTTTAAATCAACCATTCAAATTTCTTATACAGTTTTTTTTCATGGATACAGTTTCATTCGTTATGTAACTATATATAAATATACTAGTGGACCCATGCGGCTTATCCCTCTTGACTCTATACGAATATTTATTAAATATATTTATGAAATTATTTTCAGTTTTCAAAATGAATGAATAAACAAAATAAGTAAAAGTAACTAAAGGAAATTCTTAATAATAAACAAAATACCTAACTAATTAAAATGAATAAAATATAATAAGTAAACGAAACCAAAGAAAAATATTAATAAAAAAAAACTAAACAAAACCAGCTATATTATCAATATATTATTCAGCACATGATCGTTCTACCCCCATATTTGAAAACTTTGATTTTAAAATATCCATTTCTGTCATATACTGTAAAAGTCAATTTTATCTGTATAAAGGCCACAATGTATCTAAGATTTTTGATAGGATAAAGAATAATACTCTACTGTTAAAAATAGTTTCGCAATTATCCTTTCTTTATTTTTAAATAAAAATAGTTACTGTGAGGTACCTTAAGAGATAGACACACTCATATTATGTGCTATAGGCTATATAACATTATTTGTCTATTTGTGATTTCAAACTGTTTTTGTAAGTTCATGTGGCTAGTTATATGATACACAAATATAAAAAAAATATTTTTATAATTTTTGTCTGTGTGTCTTTCTATTTTCTCGAGTTAACAGCTGAACTCATTTTTATGGGACTTTCATTGACCGATATATAAGGAAATCCAGAATCTCCACGGGATAGGGACTAGCCCGAGAAAAACATTTTTATACGTTTTTTGGGCGCGCGTATATAGATACTATATGAAATAACTAAACATTTTTCCATATTGATATTATAATTTTTGTCAGAAATAGATAATAAAATCCCATAAGATTAAAATTATTATTTATATATATAGATAACCAACCAACCGAATTGAAATAACCAACCATTCTTTCTAATATACACTCAAATAACATTAAATAAAAAGAAAAAAAGCCAAACCAAGAAATTTAAAAAAATAATCGAATAAGCGAAGAGAACCTAAGAAAAATATAAATTAATAATAAACAGCAAATAATTACATAATAATTAACAGTAGATCGTAAATGTATGAAAATTTACAACACCGTCACGTTGTCTGCCCGGTGTTGGGATCATACCGTGGGGCTCGTAGGCCAGCTCATTTTGAATCAGTGATATCTCCTAAAGTATTTATTAGAATGTTGTACAGTAAACTATAATTTTAATCTAGATGAAATGCTAAAGGTGACTATTATATTTATTTTGATAAGGATGAATAATAAAATTATTGAAAATATATTAACAATAACCTAATAATTTATATTAAATATATTAAAATGGTTACTGTGACTCAACATTCAGAGATAAACATACAGTGGAGTTTTTTTATTTTTTAAAGGATAATATTTTTGTAAAACATTGTTTTTGTATCTCATAAGGTTGAGACAGCGCACGCCATATAAGCGTTTAGGAAGCGTATTTTAGGCGACCTTTTCTTAAAACAACAAAATTCCTTTTTGCAGCAACGGTTGTAATTAACACGGCAGAATAAATTGTATGTGAATTTCATTTTTATTTCAATATATTAGTTTATATCGAGAATATTACAAATATGAGAAAAAAATAACCTATGTATGTCCATCCCAAGACCCTCAAGTATCTCTATATTCAATTTTATCACAATCAAATCAACGGTTTGGCTCTGTACTCCGTAGTTACTTTCGAATTTATAATATAGGTATGGATTAATGGAATAAAACATAGCACATTTTAAAATAAATCTTTTTACTGATTGTACTGATTTTTTCACAAATAATAAAAAAATAGAAAGCTTTTGCAAGTATATTTAATTTATTATAGAGAAACCCAAATTAAAAACCCAAAACTGAAAATCTCCATCAATACTATGTTTTGAAGTAAAAACCAAAGTTAGATAATATCTAACATGTATATGATAATAACAGATCCAAATTTAAAAGGTTAATCTTAACAAGACATAATTTCTAAGGTGTGGGTTAATCTTGAGATAAGCGGGAGCAAACAGCTGGTTCAGTAATTAAGCACATCTGCCTACATTCAATTTTGAAGCCCGGTAGACGAGAGTTAGCCCGCACGACGTAGCGCCGGGTCCATTTGGGAGGGTAGAGCAAATTGCTAAACTTTCAATTAAAGAGTTGTTATTCAAACCGCTCCCGGTTCCTCGACGGAATTATGTTTTATTCCGAAGCGAAAACTCTGATGGATACTTGTTCCCATTATACTTAGCACCAGTTTCGTTCTCAAATAGAACAGTCGCGATTATTTCCTTTTATAATTGTCAATTTCCAGTTGGCCAAACTGTATTGTAAAATAGAAAATTCGCGTGAAATTTTCACACCAATATTTCAAGTTGCTAAATGAGATTATTTATGAAAAGTAAATTATATAAGTACTTGAAATATATGTAAATATTATTTAAATTGTGGGTAATTTGTGGGAGTTGTCTACAAGAGAAAACGTATTTACGTAGGACCATATACCTAACTAGCGACTCGCTCGCGGCTTCGTCTACTTGAACGATACAATTTTTTATTTAATAAGCTAGATTACTTTTGTTTTTTTAATAACATTATCATTTTAAAGACAATATTCTTACATGGAAAATAAATGAAATTTGCAGTCAATTCTATAAAACAATTGATTTGTAGTAATTTTGTCGAACAAGATACTTTATACTAATATAAATTTAACAATAATAATAATATTGTACACTATATGAAAAAATGAAAAGACAAGTACTTACATGGGAAAAAGAAAATCAGGTGGCTTTATCGCTTTAATTTTTTTCATTTTTTATTGCCAGTCAGCTTTAAGGTGTTGGAGTAGTAAAGAAGGTAGGCGGGTGTACTTGCATCATTCTAATAACCTATATATATATATATATATATATATATATATATATATATATATATATAAATACATACATATAAACATAGCATCAAAATTAAATCAGCTTCACGCTGCACTCCGCACACAGCAAGGTAGGCAAAGAGAACCTAGTGTTAAGACACTTCGTTACCCACTTTCCGCCGAATTCTGGAGGCATTCCAGCTCAGACACCAGAGCGAAGTAATGGAAATATAAATTTAAATAAATATTTCATTTCCTCGAGTGAGGATCGAACTTACAACCAGTCGCGTTAACAGTCATACTTAGTGCCTCTGCGCGACGACCGGCCTCTGTATAATTAATAGTATAATTAATAATTATTCTCGTAATATCTTCTATGTATAATTTTTTTATTGTATATATAGACTTAATACTTACAATATGCTTTAGTTATAACAAACATAATAATTTTACAATGTCAAAAAAACATCAAACAATCCCCAATACGTACAAAACACGTATCACAAACGCAGTCCGAAATTACTTTCATAAACAATCAAAAATGAACACACAAAGCCAACACACACACACCCACACACACACACACACACACACACACACACACACACACACACACACACACACACACACACACACACACACACACCAACACAGTAATCTAAAACAAAAACCCAAAACACAAAACAACAACTTTATAAACGGCCTGATTCCAAAGTGGCGAATACCGAAAAGCACCAACAAATGCGGAACAGCATCCACATTCGCTGAAAGTGTAAACGAATAGTTTGCGGCAACATTCGTGTCCGAGTTAACAGTTGCATAGCGACTGAATACTAAAATGTAAATAAGGACGAAGGTTCTCATCTCATGTGAGAAATGCTGGCCTGTTTGCTCGACGACGACGACGCGACGTTTACACATCTATCCTATAAACGTAGTGCACTACACGAAGCTCTGTAATATTAATATTGATATACGCTTTTGAATGTGAATTTCTCATAACGTTCACATAATCTGTTTCCTTAAATGTGATGTAAGATATGGGTATGTGTTGGGTGTGTGTGTGTGTTCTTTCAGTAAAGGATTAAATTATAATGATATCTACTGATATATTGATAGTCTTTGTAGTGATATGATTGAATAGCGTTTGGTGAGGATTAGTTAGGAATAATTAATTAATTTGAATATTTTTCTGTGCGTTAACAGTTATATTATAGCTTAGTGTTCAAAAAATTATTGTGTAGAAAACGTGTAAGCGTTTAAATTTCACGAAGATATCTTCAATAGATTCCGAGAAAATAAACATTAACGATAAGGGTTGTTACCCTTTCTGTAAGAGATACAGACAAAAAAAAGAAGTGTCATTATTTTAGATGAAAAGCTACAAAATTATATTAAAAATTATTCATTAGAAGCTGGTGCAGCTTTTTTTGAAGCTTTTTACCTTACGTTTGTAAATATCAACGATAAGAATTTCGACGTAGCTTGATTGGAATGCATAGCTTAGTGGTTAGAACACTTGGACGGTTCCCAAGAGGCGCGGGTTCAAACTCCGCTACGTTCAATTTTTTATTCCTTATTTAAATAGGTCTTTCTTAAGTAAACCTTGGAAATGTTTAAATTATCTTAAATATAGAGAATTTTTGATCTAGAGAATTTTAAATTTGATTGATTGATTGACTTATCTAAAAGTTTATTAACTAGCCAAAAGAAGTGTTTTATACTCAACACAACTTTTAGGACTCTGTATTTTTAAAGAAAAAAGGAACTCTTATGAGAACACTTTGTTTTCTGTCTTTCTGTCTGTTAAGAGCCTTTATCTCAGGAATGCTTAAAAATATTGCAATTCAAATTATATACTCAGACGGCCCCATGATTTCATGAAAAAAAATTCTACAATTACTTCAAAAAAACTTACGGCTGTTGGTATTGCAAAAACTTTTTTATAAGTTTTCTTAATAAGTACTTTTCTTTCCTAAGTGTGGAATAACACTTTAAAAATGTTAAAAACATATAAAATATTTTCAATTTCTATGCTCTGGCGCGAGGCAAAGCGCGGCGTTGAGTTCCACCATTCAACACGTGTTGCCTCTAAAAATCTGCGGTAAATGAGAAGTGGAAGTGTCTTAACACTATCTGCCTAGATGCCGGAAGTTGAAATAAAATTAAAAAAGAATTTATCTACTGGAAGATTTAATGAAATAACAACTTTGAAAGTAACACTTCCCACGAGATGGGTACGTCACTTTCTAACACAATATTATGCAAGTTTCGAAGTCCCAAGAATCCGGATGCACAATATGCATTGTAAAGTTCCAAACACTATTATCTTCGACCTTAACGTAAGAGAAGTTAACTTTGAGTCAAAGATTATATAACTTCCTTACTTAAATAAGACACTCTTAATTATTTTACATGAAATATTCTGATATAATTAAAAACTTTTAAGATTTTTTTTTAATCTGCTTCTCGCTGTATCCCGCACACAGCAGGGTAGGTGCGCATTGCGTGTTGAATGGTGGAATTCAACGGTGAGTTTTCCCTTGACACCAGAGCGAAGAAATAAAAATATAAATTTAAATTAAAATATTTAATTTTGTCGAGTGGGGATTGAACCCACTACCAGTCGCGCTTACAGTCATACACTTATGCCTCTGCGCCACGACTGAAGTTTTAAGGAAAAGAAGTTTTAAGGAAAAAATGCTAAAAAATGTAAAATTTCGTACTCCACGTTTTATAGTAATGTGAGTGCTTACATTATAATTTGTGCAAAACGTAAACACGGAAAGTTTTGTCTAAAGCTTACCGTTTTACATTTATCGCTCGTCTATAAGAAAGTTGAATGCTTAATCCCAAAATATCTTCAGCGCGCGGCCCCTGTTGTTTGCAAATAATAATATTAGTCTCGGTAAGTTTAAAAAAAATCCCGTTAAATTTGCATAAACCTTAAGGCACTGTTCACTTATATCATTTTTTTACTCATTTCGACCATTTTGCGAATGTCTTAATATAACTTTATACTACTTTAGAAATTTCGAAAAGCAAACATTTTAACGCTACTATAAATAAGTTTATATTTTAGAATTATATCAATCTAGTAATCTAGTCGTGGCTTCGCCAGCGTAAACTATGTTCATTTTAATAAGCGAACGCACTAAGATAAGATTTACCAACATTAAACCACAAATATTTGATATTCTTGGCATGAGCTAATTACAATATGTTATATTAACCCTTAAGAGCTATAATGAATTACATAACCCACTAAGACTAAAGTGGGTGTAAAAAAAAATTAAATCAGCTTCACGCTGTATCTCGCACACAGCAGGGTAAGCAGAGGGAACCTAGTGTTAAGACACTCCGTTCCCCACTTTCCGCCGCATTCTGGAGGCATTGCGTGCTGAGTGGCGGAACTCAAGGCCGCGCTTTGCTTCGACACCAGCGCGAAGAAATGAAAATATAAATGTAAATAAATATTTCAACTCCTCGTGTGGGGATCGAACCCACCACCAGTCGGTTTTACAGTCAGACTTTGTGCCTCTGTGCCACGACCGGCCTCAAGTGAGTGTAAAAACACTTTATTATTAAAAGTAATGAAATTATTAATTATTTGTAAGATATTTTAAATAACTTACTTTTACCACTTAGTTTGGATCTATGTTAATAAATATATGTAGTTATTTGTATCTATTTCTGTAAAAATGTCGGAAAAAATAAAAATTAAAAATATGACTTAAACAGCAATTTTTATAACGAAATGAAATCCAAATACAAAACAAAGTTTTTATTTCTGTTAAGTAAAATACGTTGCTCTTAACCTGGCCAAGTTTAATAAATTATATATTAAAAAAAATATATTTTTTAAGTGTGACAAAAAAAACTTTAAATTCTTAGGGAACTTTTAGTTTCTCAGTCAGTTTCAATTTTTTTTTCTTCTTTCAGTTACAAAGTGTTCTCGTAGAGATGAGACAGAAGTTCTTGTTAATCATCAATACTTTGGAGATCATCTTGATGAATGAATCTTCTTCTAATATGTTCTCTTAGTCAATCGCCTCGTAGGCAGATGCTAGTAAAAAATCAGCTTCACGCTGTATCCCGCAGACAGCAGGGTAGGCAGAGGGAACTTAGTGTTAAGACACTCCGTTCCCCACTTTCTGCCGAATTCTGGAGGCATTGCGTGTTGAGGGGCAGAATTCAACGCCGCGCTTAACCTCGACACCAGAGCGAAGAAATGGAAATATAAATTTAAGTAAATATTTCATCTCCTCGAGTGGGGATCGAACCCACAACCAGTCGATTTGTCAGACCAGATGCTATTATAGCTTTGATTTTAATTTTTTATAAATACTAGTTACTACTACTATCGTGGACTCAAATCCTAAAAACAATATCCATTATGCATTTAGCATGCACCTCCATTTTCTAATAAAAATCACAAGAAAGTTCAACACTTATGTTGTTTATCAATAGCGCACTATGACTATTATAGGTATATTATATATATATATATATATATATATATATATATATATATATATATATATATATATATATATATATATATATATATATATATATATATATACCTATTATTATAGGTATATATATACCTATTATTATTATACCTGGGTGTTTTTACACCCATTTAGCCTTTAAGGGTTAAATATTTTATATTCCCTCTGAGTGGGAATCAAACACACAACGATCGTGTTTACAGTTGCAGGCTTGTGTCTCTGTGCCACGACGATTCTTTTATAAATAAATACTTTGTTAAGCCATCAAACAAATGCATGCATCATCCAAAATAACATTACAAAATTCGAGATCAACTTTCTCAAAAAAAGAAAAAGGGTGAGGTGTTATAGAAAATAACTATAAAAAGTATCGAACATTGCCTTAGTGAACTTACAACTGAATCCCCAGAGGTTTATGTCTTTTCGGATCAAGCGGCTTACCGAAGGAAGCGAGAGGAAACTCCTTTCCCTCATAAATATTTACTTTATGAAATAACGCGTCCCACGCTCAGCTTAGTATTACATACCGACTGGCAGCAGGTGATAAGTGCCGTACGACAAGTCCTCTCTAAAATGAATTATTCCTTCGGAAAGTAATTATTAATATTCTCAGATAGAAGGTCTCGGGCAGATTAAATAGGTAATTTCTTTCTCGTTTGCAATTTTGCGAAAAATAATTCTTATCTTCTATGAAAGAAAATCCTGTAATGTGAACACTGAAATCTAATTTCAATTATTATTATTATTATTTATTTCATTTCAGTCAGTCAGAGTTCAGTCTTGTAAAAAAAAATTGTTGAAGTGAAAAGTGTTTATACTGCTTCGGAGTTATCAATAAACAGATCATTATCATCCTAAACATTGTCAGAAAAATTAAACTTCCCAACGAGAAGTCTTTTTAATTTATTTATAAAAATTTTAAAAATTTAGAAAACCAACTTAAAAATATTAATCATTGGCGTAAGTTATATGAAGCATTTTTTACTATATAATTTTACTAAACTCAAAATGGTATTTTGGGATCTCCCAATTAGAAATTCTCGATCAATATTATAAAATTCTTGAGTATTTTTATAAAATTTGTTAAAAATATACCTATATGTTCTAATTTTTCTCTTAAGTTAAGTTAAATTTTTTTTGTATATAACTCTCTTTATCACAAGAAGTTACAGTTGAATTGCTTATTTAGTAAGATGAATTATTAATTTACATAAATTTGGATGGTTGGATTATCCATTTAATGGAAAATATACCTATTTTTTACGAATAGTTGTCATAATAAAAAAATATTGTTTCACTACAGAATATACATGTCTTGTCCATCATCACATGCTGTATGAAGAATATACACATCCAGAGAATTGATAAACTCCTTATTTGTTTTATTTAAACAAAAAAAAATCTACTAATGTAAATAACTTTCTTGGGCTGCGCAAATTGAAATCTTTAGGTAACTTTTCTCTGCTTACGAAGTGACAGTAACAAGCCCAATAATAACCTTATATCCGCTTAAAGAATTTCCTTGTATTTACAGGAGTAACGTCAATTTTTGTTGCTATAAAAAAGGAATATAAGTAACTATGTATTATATATATTTTGAAAATGTTTATTAATGTCAATCATAAGCGTCGATTTATATAAAAAAAAAACATCTTCACACAATATCCATATAGTAAGGTAGGCAGAGTGTACCTACACTCCATTCTCCATTCCACATTCCGCCGAATTTTACGAGGCATTGCGTGTTGAATGGCGGAACTCTACGCCGAGTTTGCATTGGAGCGAAGAAATGAAAATATTAATAAATAAAAATACATTCCCACAATTGGGGATCGGACCCACAACCGTCGCCTTCCTTCTTCCTCTTACGCCACGACAACCACTACTATATCTATATTTTTATGCAAATTGCCTAATAACTAATAAACATTCTCAATACAATAGTTTAATTAATTTACAACCACAAAATGGAGCACAGCTAATTATATTCGATATGTAAAAGTACTGAAAGCCAGTAAAATGCATTACTCCAGCATCACTCGAGGTAACACTGACGCGGCGCAGTCCCCGTCGTGTTTTAATTTAATATTCACGCGATGTAACGGATGAATATAAAATTAAGTGTAAGAGCTCAGCTTTAGTGTTCTGCTTAGTGTACATTTTTGTTATATTTTGATATTTAATTTGAAATTAATTAGATTTTGAGGGGGATAGATTGGTGTGGCTGTAAACGCGACGGTTATGGATTTGATTCCCACTCAATGAAATTAAATATTTAAATCGTTTCATTTTACTTTCTCTAGTTACGAGGGTTGAGTTTCTCCCACTAAATACGCAATGCTTCATAAGCGACGGAAAGTGGAGAACGGAAGTGTTTTAACACTAAGTTTCTAGGTTCTCTCTGTCTACCCTACTATATGTGGGATATAGCGTGATGCTTAAATAAATATGTAGAGGAAGCCTTTAATGAACGGTGCAGTGAGATATAATAACAGCTGCCTCCGGTCTCATTTGTAATTTTGTACATTTAACAGTCAAGGCAAGTACTTAATAAAATTAATCAGTCATACATTTATTGCTTACGGTCCGACAGTTAAGAAAATGATTTTGAGATGTTTTGATCTAAGTTTTATCAAATTATTTAGATTTTTCAATAGATTCTCTTTGACTGGTAATATGGTTATGATCATCAGTAGTTGTCACATTATTTACAATAAAACTATGAATATTTACTAGACTGGCCTAGCAGCATAGATAATTAATCTGCCTTATTTTGCTATCCTATTTCCAAGATGGGTGATAATTCCTAATTCGTCTTTACAATACTAGTATAGATAAAAGTATATTAAATTTAAAATCTTATATGTATAGCCTTCACATAAGAACATTCTTGTAATATATGATACGAATATACGGCAATTTTCTTAAAATTACAAAAAGACCAGACGTTTTTCTACTTACATTCATTAACTTGTTATTCAAAAGAACCTAACTTGTGTTTTTTCACAGGACGCTGAAAATTAAAAATGGAAAATGAATTCCAGCCACAAAAACAACTCACATATAGTAATTACGTAATGGATGAAGAAACACGAGGAAATAGATTTTAGAATTAACAACTGTATGGCTAGAAAACGAGAATATCAAATTTTTAGTCTTCTATATCACTTTTTTGTTATACTAAATAAAGACTGTCTTACAGGAATTACTTATAAATAGCTTTGCGCTGTATCCCGCACACAGCAGAGTAGGCAGGGGGAACTAGTGTTAAGACACTCTGTTCCTCACTTTCTGCCGAATTCTGAAGGTATTGCCTGTTGAGAGTATATCACAATGTATAATTAAAAGGAAATAATTCCTGAGGCCAGTCATGGCGCAGTGGCACAATGTGTGACTGTAAAACCGACTGGTTGTGGGTTCGATACCCACTCGAGGAGATGAAATATTTATTTAAATTTATATTTCCTTTCTTCGCTCTGGTGTCGAGGTTAAGCGCGGCGTTGAGTTCTGCCACTCAACACGCAATGCCTCCATAATTCGGCAAAAAGTGGGGAACGGAGTGTCTTAACACTAGGTTCCCTCTGCCTACCCTGCTGCGTGCGGGATACAGCGTGAAGCTGATTTAATTTTAATTATACATTAGATACATGTAATATATCTGCAGGTTCCGTAAGGAACCACAATAATGAAACAAAACTAGAAAAACAATGTAATTACCGCTTTTACTTATAACATTTCATAGCAATGGCTTATAAAAACAATCATCAATCATGCTCTCAGGAACATCTGCGTATTAGAGACTGAGCATATTAGAATGAACGATAAAAATGTACTGAAATTTGCACGGCGTATAATGTAATAAAAGGCGTAAAAGCGTGGTTCCTCTGGGTACAATGCTCGACTGCTGTACAATCCCTACCACGTTTTAATTTTGCATTTACGCTATATTTTAATGGATGCATATGAAACTTAATTAAAAAACGTGGTTGATATTATTTAGGTTTGGCTTCTAGTACTTTTAGTATCTATAATATATAATGTAATATAATACTGTATATTATAACAATATGCGTGTTACATCTTTACTTATTTTGATATGTAGGAACTTACATTTCAACTAAAATGTAATCAAGCCGCCACTCAACACGCAATGCCTCCAGAAATTAGCGGAAAGTGGGGACTCCAGAACTTAACACTAGGTTCTCTCTGCCTACCCTGCTGTGTGCGGGACACAGTGTGAAGCTGAAAAGAAAAATGTAATCAAGAATATATTAAATATGTGCTTTTTAATAATTCAATCGATAAATGTTTATATAAAAAATATCACGTTCAATAACTATAGTTGTTCTCACTGTCAAAGTCTCTATAAGCGAAGCATTTAGAAAATATTAACGTTTTAACTCGTCGAACATTATAATTCAGAGTTTGTGGATCTAATAAGCAAAAATATGACCTCCTCGAGTCTTGGGTCCTTCGTCTCAATTTAATGGAGGTACCGCAGCCATTTACATTTATTACCGCTACCGCAGAACGCCTTGTTTAATCTTAGTGAAAATAAAATTTACGATCAGGTCTGTCAAGTTGCGAACAATTACGGTTCAAATGTATGTCATCATCTCTCGCCCTTTTGTAGTCGATGAGAGAGTTTTATTGCGTTGGGAATTACCGATCAAATCTTTTCACATTGTTCTGAATATGTTGACGAAGATTTTGTTATTCTTTACGTTTGTTATATAATAAATCAGTGGAAGAATGCTTTTTGAAGCTATTGTTTTAGTAAGCCTGTTAAATTTATTTTTGGTTTTGATTTGTGGTTTTAATTACTCGGTGAATTTCAAACAAAATGCACTAAATACGATGTATGAACGCTCGTTTTTGATTGTGTTGACTTTGGACGCCCAAATTTTTTTTGCTCCAAGAGACTGTCCACTCGATATTAATTATAGCTTGATTACTTCTATGAGATCTTGAAAACCAGATTTCGTTGTTTTGAGGTATAAAACCTTAAAAGAAAAAAGAAGGGACTTGTGACAAATAGGTATAAAATATGTAAAATGAGCAAAACTGTATTAGGAATTTAATTTATTAGAAATAATTAGGATTATTGAACTTTAATCATTCAAAATATATTTTTACAGCGAAAATAAAAGTAAATATGTATATGAAAATGCAAAGATAACCTAACGCTTTCATAATAACGCTATATACAATAGAACAAATCTGCTTTTACAGTGGCAGTAATAAAAAGGAACAAAATGTAGGTAGTTGAGCAGCACAATAACGAAACTAGATTCAGTGTCAAGCACAGAAAATTATATCTATTCACCAGTTGTGGATTAAGTGGAACGAGGACGCATCTTCACTCCGACTTACGACCCCGGGTCGACGACAAGCTTAAGCATCTCATTGAGAACATAATAAACACTGTGCAATTTAGATAGATGCTATAAAATGAAACGTACTTTAACTTAGATTATATTAGCTCGAATAAAAATATATATGAGTAGTATTGGATTGTAGGACGCTAATTAATTGAATTGCAGATATAACTTTTTTTATCTATGTATATTTAGATATGTATATTTAAATATATATATTTCTTATGAATGTTTTGTTTTTTATTTAGTGTTTAGAAAATATATTTTTTTGTATGAGTATATTATGACTTTTATTATCAAAAGAGTATATTTACGTGTAGATAAAGTGAGAAAATGGTTTAATATCCACGCTTTGTGTTCCAAGATTGGGGAAATTTGAACTCGACACTATCATCTCTAGTGAGTCCAGAACGAAATGACTAATTGATAATTTTGATAACATTATTATAATTAAAATAAATATTAAGAAAATATTTACGTATATACATATGTCAATCTAAAAACATTCATTTTTGGATAGTAAAACACAAATCCAACAGAACTTTTTGGACAAAATCTCTAGAGACAGTAAACGACGTGGACAATGCCAAAGTTTTTGAAAAAAGTTAAGGCGCATTAAGAGTTAAAACGTATAATTCAAAAAAGAGATCCGAATAGCGGAGACAGAAGTAAGAAGGGGCTGGATAATGTCCTCTGGCACTAATTAAAACTTTCAAAAGAGCAAGAAAAAGGGTTGAGAAATATGGCGTTCGACGGATAGTAATGATGCTCTTCGCGTACTAAATTTCCTTAGTTTTTCTTTCTACAGCTGCGGTTTATGATATTAAGGCCAGTGTAGATGTCCAAGCGTATTAAAATGTTGAAATGGTTCCACTCCTAGATTTCAAATGGTATGACTTTTAGTTTTTTTTTATTTTAGATTTTTGTAAATCAGTTGTATATTTATCTTTAGACTATATTTTTAAGTGATATTGAATGTTTTGCTATAAGATAATTGCTACAGAGGAAACAGAAGTAATTAATATGTCATGTTATTAAATAGACTAATGTTAGTACTGTTATTAAATAGATTAAAGTCGTTTCGGCTCTAATCCTATTATGTATTTTTATGATTTTTTGATTTCTTAACAATTCTCTATCGTGCATTAATAGCCTTTTTAAAAACATTTTTATTATAAAAAATTGACACTAAATAAAAATTAAAGTTAAAAGTAAAGAATTGGTAAAAATTTCAACTTAAAGATTTCGCTTTACACGTTTTTGCTTACATCACGCCTATTGTTTCCAATATTTTAATCTCAAGGTAGGCAATCGTATTGTTTTTTTCTGAGATCAAAAAGGAACTGACGTATTAATTAATTCCCTCATCAATCATTGTCACTTTCTCGTTGAAGCTAACGTCATTCACATTGTTACAAGTCAACAAAATCTGGCGTAAAATAAAACTTTCTGTTGTTTTTTTCCTATTAGATGCTCTGTAGCATATATTTGATATAATATTATTTTATTATAAAAAAATAAACCTGTTTTTAGGTTTCTTTTTTGCAGAACAAATATTTCTACATCCTTTACAGCAGTTTAAAAATTATTTTTACTAAACCTAATAAACCTAAAAAGGCAATATTAGGCAGCAGTATTTTAGTAAAAAAATAATTACGAAAACACCACTTAAAGATCAAACAACAGGTTCCCCAGCGGAAGTAATTGAGGAAAATCAATAAGATCTCAGTAAATGTTTATGTCGGTCCCTATGGACGGACAACGAGATGGGATGGAAACGTTTTGCTATTTCAAGGCAATCTTTTGACATCCGGTCTAAGCATCATGCAGGCAATTAAGTACGGGAAACTTAGTAATGGTGTAATGTTAACGATTTTTAAGTTAAAATCTTATTTGGAATTAGTTTTACTATGGTGCCTTTGAAATTTAATTTAAAATAAATAAAACAAATAAATCAGCTTCACGCTGTATCCCGCACACAGCAGGGTAGGCAGAGGGAAACTAGTGCTAAGACACTCCGTTCCCCACTTTCCGCCGAATTCTGAAGGCATTGCGTGTTAAGTGGCAGAACGCAACGCCGCGCTTTGCCTCGACACCAGAGCGAAGAAATGAAAATATAAATTTAAGTATATATTTCATCTCCTCGAGTGGGGATCGAACCCACAACCAGTCGGTTTTACAGTCACACTTCGTCCCGCTGCGCCACGACTGGCCTCAAACTGAAATTTAATATAGATAATTAAAATGTTATCTATGTTCTGGTTTGGCTTTTTTATATATTTCATGCATTTTCAACTTCAAATAAAAGGTCGAATAGTGAAATATATGAATTATTATTTATCATTGAAATACTAATTAGAAAATTTTACCATACAGATTGTTTCGAATTGCTTTTAAAGGTTGCAACAGTATATAAATTAATGTATTTTTATACGATAGATTTTAAATTGTAACTTATAAATATATTATGCGAATAAACGAATACACTATACCAAATTCATACTTATCTTTAATGAAAAAGAAGTATAAAAGAAAAATCTTTTCTAATCGATTTTTTCATTAAGAATTAAAACACCTTAACAAAAACATAAAAATTTAAATTTTGTTTTTCATCGGTATGTTTATTGAGACATAATTTCGAGTTCAATTACTTTCACCCCAAAACACAGGAAGCTCCGTTAAGTTTGTTTAAACCAAACAAGGTGCCGTGTGAAATCTCATTTGCGAGAATCCGCAGAAAAGTTAGGGGAGGCGGCGTCTTTTGGAAGCATTAGGTAACAGGTAGGTGAAACGATGTACGCTTACCTCTCACCACAATAAACTGAAGAGAAAGACTCTTATCTTCTTTTATATAAATTTCCTTAAATTTTATCGTACTTTTGACTTATCTGTATTTAGATAAAGTAAATACATTTAAATTATATTATTTAATAACGTATGTTCGTGAAATGTAGAAATCGTTAACAATATAAACAGTTATTCAAATGAAAACTTACAATTACAAATTCATATAATACACGGTATTAAAACTGGAAAATACGCTTTAACAAACAGCTGTTTTAATACATTACTTAAAGTAAATTATATTACGAGGTGAAGTGCGATTCTCCGTCACGCGACCTCTAATGGCATAATAAAGTTACCAGAAAGAAAACTTTGTACCGCAGCAAGCTCTTTTAAGTATTATTAACGGGGCTAGGACAGGTTCTTGCGTGGTTGTAGATTTATGTACTTACAAGTTTTAGACTGGTAGAAATCATTTAAATTAATGAAAATTAAGATTTTTACATTTTTTTTTTTCATACATTTTTCATGTTATATTTTTTTAAAAGATTTTTTTTTCAGACTTTGAGGATGTGGTGTATTGGGACAGCATTTGATTGTTAAGGCGACAGTTTTGGATTCGATCCCCTGTTTTCATTACCAAGTGATAGGCAAAGCCCAGCGTTGGGTTCAACATGTCTCACGCTGTCATTCGCACATGGCAGGATAGGCACACGTAGGAACCTGGAAACTTAATGTTAAGCCACTACGTTCCCCTTAGTCACTTTTCGCCGACTTCTTGAAGCATTACATGTTGAGTGGCTGAACTCAATGCCGTGGTTTGTCTCAAATCCGCATTCTAATTCGAGTGGAGAGTGGGGAACAAAGATTCGTTCATATTTTTCTCTCTATCTTTCTTAATTTTTTTCTCTCTGGCTGGAACAGCGCTACGCGCGACTGCTTTATTCGTGGGTACTTTCATTTTCACCTGCATTAACCCACAACGGATTCCCAAATGGTATACCAACTCAATACATATAATATAAGTATTAGGTAGTTAAAAAAACAAATATATTTTGTCAAATAATTTAAAAATCTGATAGAATGCGTCGTCACGTAAATGTGATGAGTGGTGGATGGAAAATGTGATATCACTCACTTGCACGTGACCCACATCTTTCTTGAAAATTTCGCGTCGTACTTCTTTATATAAGACTGAAAACATAATCCAGTATATGTTATTATTGGACTTGATATTAATAGATGCCGCTTTTATGTACCTTATTAAATGTCTAATAAACAATACCTTTCATAGGTTGGTACTACTTTAAAAATTAAAATAAAAATCTATTAAAATATGGCATTTACATATTTCTGGCGAATATATATATATATATATATATATATATATATATATATATATATATATATATATATATATATATATATATATATATATATATATATATATATATATATATATATATATATATATATATATATATATATATAT